>CM026294.1:6072518-6299275 GCA_014851415.1 Cnaphalocrocis medinalis
ATTATCCGCATGTTGGTCGAAATATGTTTTAATTCATTTATGCAAAACTATAATACATATATTTTTCAATTTTAAAACCTAATAAGGTTTATTCATTATATGAATAAAAAAAATCCAGACACCCACGTTGTCTAAATACTTATCATCGCATTAATCCCTGTTTGTATATTATTTTACTAGTGGCCGCCCGCAACTTCGTTTGCGTGAACTTTATGACTCTTGACTTAAAGATGATTATTTAAATAGAATTTAACAAAAATATTACTTATTATAAATATAATGTTCGTTTATAGGTTAATAGATTTTTAAGGCGGCTCATTAATATTTTATACGAAATGCTAAGGAATGGAACAACTTGCCGGCTTCTGTAATTCCAGAGAGCTACAATTTGGGTGTCTTTAATCTCGAGAGTGAATAGGCTTCTTCTGGGAAAGCACGCTACATCTTAGACCTCATTGTCACTCTCCATTAGGTGAGATGAGGTCAAGTGCAAACCCATTTAATAATTAAAATATCAACTTCTAATGAAAGTAACCCCCAAATTATTTTTTATTTCATTAGTAAGTATTCTATTAAAGTTTGAATCTTATATTTTATCCATCAATTCTGTCAAAGAACGTGTATGCAAAAGTTGGAGTAAATTGGGCCAAGGAATCACGTAGTCCCATGAACAAACTTTGAACCCCCTTTTCGCTCCATTAGGGGTTTAAGTTCGGAATATCCTTCCTTATTGGATCTTATCCAAAAATGCTCATCACATTTGACAATTTTCCATTCCATTTCATTCCATATTTGTTATAGTGTAGCTGGGCTCTTAGAGGTCCAAACCAGATGTTCCATGATCTTTGATTTTTTTTTCATGGCATCATAAACTGCTCATCAATCTGAACAACTTTTGTTAAGGTGCCATTGACCTACCTCTTATAGTTTAGCCGGGCTGTTGTGGTTCTACATCAAGGAGCCTGGTCTTCAAAATTTAATATATCTTATAAGTTGCCCTGATATTACAGCTATACAATAAAAAAAGTTTCATTCGAATTGGTTCAGTAGTTTCCGAGATTAGCGCGAACAAACAGACAAACAGACAAACAGATAAACAGACAAACAGACAGACAAAAATTTTAAAAATCATTGATTCATGTTCTGTTACTGTTTTTTAGTCGTCCTAAGTTATTTCGAGATAAATATCTTCAATGTACAGACACAGCTTTTTTACATTTTTATTATATGTATAGATTATATTTAAAAAAGCGATCAAACAACCTCAAACTAGAGCGTTCGCTATAATATAACTACTAATAGCACTAGTTAATGACTATTTCAAGCTGAAAAACAGCAAATTAAAAAATATAAATATATTTTTTTCGCACTATAAACGGGCTCTTAAGTAATTGCCGCGTACGAGATATCACTTTGATCACTGGTTCTAACCAATTGTCAAAGTTAAACTAAAACTCAATACGGATCAAAAAATTGGCCCAAAATATTTTTTTTAGTTTATGCGCTCCCTTAAAATAAGAATCATGAAATCCAGTTTTCCAGTAAACTAAATGGTCCGGGTTCACCGCCGGGCTTTGAACCCGTCTGAACCGGGTAGTTGTGATGAAGTAATCATTCTTGTTTGCCACAGACCACGAATTTCAGTAGGCAGGAAAGAGAGAAAGGTTGCGTCTCATTTTGGGCTGAGCTACAAAATATTATTGGCACTGCCTTGCCCTTTTCAAATAAATATAACCGGTTAATTGTGAGACACTAAATAATTATTTGTGTACCTATTGTAACCACATTTACCGCAATTAAATGTTTTCTATTCTATTCTTAAATATAGCACTTTTCCTCCTCACTAACTGCTTGCTTGCTTACTTGCTTGCTTACTTATCAAAGTTAACGATAGTGATTAGGACGAATGGTCAAAGTCACAGTTTATTGGTTGTAGTTTGAATATTGGTTAAAGTAAAACTTTTTCGGAAATATTTTTTTATTCCTTATGTTGACCATTGGGTACTTTTTAGCCATTAGTTCAGTTTGACTAGGGATTAAAAATCGGCTCTTACTAGTGAACGATAGTAAAATTTTGGCAACAATCGATTGACTGACTGGGTATGCTTGTATGAAAGAGATCGCTATGACCAATAAGGGCTCTGTCATCGACTCGCAGCACAAGTTGTTCCAGTGTAAAAAGATGTAAGATCCAGTAGCCATAATAAAGGATAAATGCAACTATTTAGAAACTTAAACAGCGAACCAACTGCATTTTTTCTTCTACGCACTGACACCTCACTGGCAAAATGCCAAATCTCCTCTCAAAGAACAACCGAATAAGCATCCAGGAAACAAAAGCCGTAGTAACCAGGTCTAAAAACATCGTTATGGTGGTTTATTACCTCATGGGGTCCAGGTCAGGGAATATATAAAGAGGAAAACGATTAATTTGCAAAAAAAATAGTTCCGCGAAGATATGTGTGGCTTTTTCGTTGAATAGTTACAAAAGATGAGCTGACTAGTCGGAAAAGCCAACTTGTCAGCCGATCAAAATTTAGTAGTTGTCCACTCATCGGTAAAAATGAGCCCATTCGAATTGGGGCTGAAATTGAAAGGAAATTTACAATTAAGTTATTCACCGTGGGAGAGCCACGCTTCGGCATGAAGGGAACGGCTCGACCGGAGTGATTCCACAGTTTCACAGAAGAACGGCGTGAAGCATCGTCGAGTGAGTGTGGGCACCGGAGGCCCAATTGGGGGAAAAGGGGTTAAAGAGGTTTGCAGCGCACTTTTGACTCTACTGGTGCATATGTCAAGTCTATGAGCTTATTGGCTCTGTGGTAAAGGCAGACATCGTGAGAAAACTTGCTCATTTTGGATTTTTCCTAAAACCTGTAGGTATTCATGACTCAGTTCAGTCAGACGGCAGTCGCTTCATTGTAATTAGGACTAGACTCCCTGAATCAAACGAACTGGTCTAAACGTCCACCCTTCCTCGCGTCACAAACCTCATGACTGAGGGTCATGATCCCTTTTTAGGGTTCCGTAGTCAACTAGGAACCCTTATAGTTTCGTCATGTATGTCTGTCTGTCTGTCCGTCTGTCTGTCCGTCTGTATATCCTGGCTCGTTCTCCGCCGTTTCTGCACCGATTGCCACGAAAATTGATGGAGAGATGCATACTGATAATTCAAGAATAGGTTTTTAAATTTATCAAAAAATAATTATTTTTTACCCCCCCTCCCATACAGCGAAAAGTCAACTCGAAAAAAAAAAATTACCTAGCCCATCGTGTCGGGTATCGTTAAAAAGGTATCATTAAATACTACAAAAATTGCCTTGAATCCATGTGGATCAGAACACCCAGTCTCGAGATATATAAATACAAAGTTAAAATTAGAGCGTCCCCCCCCCCCCTTAACTTTTGAAATACTATTACAATAATTCTGAAAAAAATGTGATGTATACTTCCAAGTAAGTACTTTCAACGAAAATTATAGCGGACTCTGTATTATACATAGTTTTTTTAATACAACTCGACCAACTTATGACGTGCAGTTGCCCTAACTAAATGGTAATGTATAGAAATAACTAAGTACCTACAAACTATGAAAATAAGGTCGGCTCATTTCATGGCTACGGAACCTTTTCATGTGCGTGTCCGACACGCTTTTGGCCGGTTTTTGAAAATTATCTTCTCTTTGACCACATTCTTACATCGAAGTTTTGATTCCAAGGTATTACGAATCTGGTCAGACCATCGCAGCGGGTTCCTTCCTCTTGCTAGTTTGCTTTCGACTTTGCGCTTTACTCGACACTTTCTGCCACGCACCTCCTCATTGTGGAATCAACGTCCCGCAGCGGTATTTCCGAACCGGTACGACATTCAAATCTCCAAGAAACGAGCCTATACCTTCCTAAAGGGCCGGCAACGCATCCGCACTCCTTCTGGTGTAGCTAATGTACATGGGTGGCGGTGATCACTTACCATCAGGTGACCCGCTTGCTCGTTTGCCTTCCTATAATATAAAAAAAAATAACTTGAATATTATTGTTTGCTTATCTAAATTGTCTGTATTAAATACTGGTGTATCGTTTAAACTAAATGTAACTATTTAGTTTTAATTAGTAATTAATGTACACTTTAACCTAATAGCCTTTTGGCTATCTTTTTTAAAAACCACTTTGACTGTAATGAGTGAATCTAAATTCTCTGAAACAAGAAATGAGTCTAGCCATAGTTTAGCAATCATTGAACTTAATACCTATCTTCTAAAATTGCTAAGTTTAGAAAAACTATTAATGTTTTGGATATTATATATTGTATAGTAACTAATTACTTTAGAAAGTAGTCAAAACGCTTTTGTGCTGTCTTAAATGTTAGTTACATTCATTGTTATTTATTTATGTGGGACTCGACAAAAGAAAACAGTTAACCCACAGTTAACTCCCGCGTTCTCTCCGATCATTCATTCTCCTTTCATGCATACTCCGTTCCATTCTACTCGTCTTACATTCCGTTTTACTCTTCCATAATCCCACATTTATATATTAGGACTACCAACAAGATATGCACTGTTAAATAATACGACGTCATAGCATTGGGATATGACAAGCACTAAACAAAAGACCACAGACAAACTTAAAACTAAGTGCTATCTTGCTTACAGGTACATGCAATGTGGATGTGGATTATAGACTGGAATTAACGCGACGTTTATTTTTACTTAATGCAACATATTGTTTTTTTTAAACGCCCGTAATTAAAGAAATTCATAAATAAATGTAAGTGCAAACAACTGATTTACAATCCAATTTAAGCATCTGAATCAGACGAGCCCAATAAAAGGTCTGTCCTAAACAAAAAGTACATTCCTAAGGCTTTTGGCATCGCAAATTTTTCGGTCTAGTAGACATTGTCCCTTGTCTAGGTTCTGAGGGATCATTCCTACTTCTGAATAGGGTAACTTTTATTTTAAAACTTTGGAATGGACATATTTACATAGTCTGAACATAACTCAAGCTAAACAACTTACGAATCCATGGACCTTTTTGGTTTCTCAAGCAAACGTTATATATTCGTTTGCCCAAAAAAGGTTCACCTCGAATTTAATTAGGTACTTCATTACAAGATAAATGTCATACAGTCGTGTTTTCTTCTTACAACCAACCAGAAAACCAAACCAACCAACAGGAACCAACTAACTATAGTTATATAACTACTATTATTTTGTTTTCTCACGATGTTTTCAGTCACCGCCAAGCTAATGGTAGAAATGTGCACATAGATTTAAAAAATCCTCAGGTGCAAGCTCGGGTTCGACGAACCCCAACCCCTGCTATAAAGGCTCGTTCTTATATACTGAGCTACCATCACTAATATAGAAAAACAACATTTATCTCAATGTCTTAAATACGCTCACTTTTATATAAATAATAACATTATAAGCTGACATAGATTTAAAACATCCACAAATACAAGCTCAGGTTCAAATCCCAACTTCTGTTATTGAAGGTTCGTTCTTATATACTGAGCCACCATCACTAATATAGAAAGACAACATTTATCTCAATGTCTTAAATACGCTCACTTTTATCTAAATAATAACATAATAAGCTGTCATAAGCAATATAGGTACTACTAAAAGAACGAGTAAACAACTTATCAATATATTCTTCATTTGCCAATTTTCTCACGTACTCCCTTCGAGGACGTAAGTATTAACTCAGGCATGTCGCATAACTCACTTACAGAAAGAAAGCCAGCCCAAGGCCCTTCAAACCAAAACAAACATTGACAAACAAATCATTCATACTTCTTTACACGTAATGGAAAACGTACGGGAATCGGTAATAAAATTGTGTTCCTCCTTTCCGAATAGGGTATTTGACTAATTTCGATATAGTTAAAAATATTGATACTTTTTGAAAATATTGGTAAATTCTTATTTACCAATATTTTCGAAAAGTTATTGGTTCTTACCAATAGCCTAAATTTTCAGTTAAAAATATAACGTCTGGCTGGTTTTGTGAGCATTCAAAGTTTCATGATAGAGATTTGCCTTAGTTCGAGCTTTTACAGTAACATATACATATCTTTGGAGTCGATTGTACAATCTTCTTCAACTTATAATGATGGAAAAATGCGATGGGAAGAGGACGTGAGGAGGCGACCTGGCCTTAAGTCTCCATTTTGTAATAAGGGTATCGGTTTGACCTTTAACATTATTTTACCGCAATACCTTTTTCCTTCGAACAAGCCAGCAACGTACCTAATAATGGATATCCAGCAGACATCTAATACGAATATAATGGCTGTCCATATATCATGGGCTCACCTGCCGCGTACTAAATGCTCCAGGCTACGGGACGTGAGAGAAATAAAGAGTGGGATGATTCCTACGTACTATAAAGGATACTTACGGTGAATTTTTAACAGTGGGAGCTACGCTTCGTCACGAATGGGCCGGCTCGACCGTAGTCATCATTTCAGCCAATAGACGTCCACTGCTAGACATAGGCCTCCCCCAAAGTTCTCCACATAGATCGGTCCTGTGCCACCCGCATCCAATGGACTCCCGCGACCTTCACCATTCTTAGCACCCCTGGTCCCGGCGCCTTGCCCGCTTCCGTCATCGCTGACTCGGCTACCGGTACCGCCGGGCACTTGGGGCCTTGTGTTGGTCCTACTTATAGGGGGGGATTTGGGCCTACACTCACCACGCTGGCCCTGAGCCTGCTCAAGAGGCTCAGCCTCTTCCGTTGTGCAGCAGGGTGCGCCACGTGCAGGTGAGGTTGACTTTGGTCCCGTAAGATGTTGAGCGGGACCCCTTACACCCCGTAGTACCACGGCCTTATAAAAGCCCGACAGCTAAATAGAAGACGGCTAAATTTCCAATTGTAGACGTTGTTAAATAACGTCGCTTAAGTATTACGTAGATTTGTTTTAAATATTCGACAATAAACAGAAAAACGTTACCGCTGCAAAGTCATGACAATCACCTTTAGACAGACGTCTATAGAAGGACGATCGAAATCTCTTAGTGACATTATACAACATTATTTTCTTTGTGAAAATATTAACACTGATACTTGTAAGAACAGCATCAGTTCCGACTTTTACCAGGAGAAAAATAACCGTAGACTAGACTAGAACGCTGCTGCACTACGACCACGCAACGTTGTCCTTAAGGTGGTTCACCGAAAAAGTCCCCGATAGTACATTGTCGGTAAAATGTTTTTACTTGCTAAAGTTGGCGATAAAACCCGCACTCGGCCGCTAAATCGGTTAGTATTTTCAACCGGAGTAGTAGTACGAACTTATTTAAATGAATCCAACAACAACAGCAGCAAGTCCAAAATTTCTCAGTGCTTGAAGATAAAAGTCTTTAACCAGTATGTGCTACCACTGATGACATATAGCGCCGAGACGCACCTCCCACCAGGTGGACCGACGATCTATAGTCTATTCCAATTACTTATGATGTCCTTTTGGAAAGATGTCAATAGTTCAGTACTAGGGAAGTACCCTTAGACATCGATATTCAGCGGCAACGATTGTCGATTTGTAACCAATTTTAATCGAATTAACTTTCAACATCTAAGGTTTTAGAGATTGGCGAAAGAACACTTTTAGACTTTATTTGGCATTACAAACAAAACAATAAACGGCACTCAACAACAAAACAACAAACAAAATTAAGAAAAACGCGTAACGTCTTATTGTATAGTCCGCGGCATCTAACAATAGCAATGTCCGTTAGTTTGCGCACTGTAAAAAAGATGACTTTCTACTAAAATTAGTTTCTGCGCACTCAAAGTCATCGCTATTGTTTCATGCCGCAAACTATAGTCGTAGGCTTTTCTGCACTCTCCTCGTACTGATTGAAGTGACAAACAAAATTTCAGAAGATGATTCATGAACACGATTTTTTTAAATCGGCAAACATAGAATTTTATATCTCTGGAACATGCTGAATACTTGAGGCACGTCACTATGTTTAAAAGTCAAACACAAACCATAGTACGTAAATGAATGTGGTAAATAAAAATAGTACAGCGCAGTACGACAGATAGTTCTACTGTAATACAGTGGAACTGTCGAAGCGTTTGTAATTAAAAAACTGACTTGATTTATCTAATTAACAATTTTCACCCCTTTGTTGTCTCCCTTCAGGAGACATGGCTTCGGCCTGAATTGAATTTTAAAATACCAGGTTACTCTTCTGTTAGAGAGGATCGAAGTGATGGATATGGTGGTGTAGCCTTCCTTATCAGTCATTGCGTTCCTTTCAAACATGTCCAAATAATACAACATAGTAGTGAGCTCTCCATCATTGCTCCGCGAAGTAAAGAATTGGTTCCGCGAAGATATGTGTGGCTTTTTCGTGGAATAGTTACAAAAGATGAGCTGACTAGTCGAAAAAGAGTCGGCTGACAAGAAAACTTGTCAGCCGATCAAAATTTAGTAGTTGTCCACTCATCGGTAAAAATGAGACCATTCGAATTGGGGCTGAAATTGAAAGGAAATTTAAAATTAAGTTATTCACCGTGGGAGAGCCACGCTTCGGCATGAAGGGAACGGCTCGACCGGAGTGATACCACAGTTTCACAAAAGAACGGCGTAAAGCATCGCCTGCGCTGTGGGGAAGGGGATTAAAGGTTGGCAGCGCACGTTTAACTCCACTGGTGTTGCAAGTGTCCATGAGCGGCGGCAATTGCTAAACCATCAGGTAATCCGCCTGCTCGTTTGCTACCTATCACATACAAAAAAAAAATCATGTTTGATGCCATTTCTATTCAGCTTAAAAAGGACATTTGAATATTATTGTTTGCTTAACTAAGTTGTCTGTATTAAATACTAGTATATCGTTTAAACTAAATGTACCTATTTAGTTTTAATTAGTAATTAATATACTTACTTTAACCTAATAGCCTTTTGGCTATCTTTTTTAAAAACCACTTTGACTGTAATGAGTGAATCTAAATTCTTTGAAATAAGAAATGAGTCTAGCCATAGTTTAGCAATCATTGAACTGATACCTATCTTCTAAAATTGCTAAGTTTTAAAAAAATATTAATGTTTGATATTATATATTGTATAGTAATTAATTACTTTAGAAAATAGTGAAAAAGCTTTTGTGCTGTCTTAAATGTTAGTTACATTCATTATTATTTATTTATATATTAGGACAACCAACAAGATAAGCACTAAACAAAAGATCACATACAAACTTAAAATTAACTGCTTTCTTGCTTACAGGTTGCCACAACACATAAAACCATTTAAATAAGTAAATAAAATTCAATCCAACATAAGCACCTGAATCAGACGAGCCCAATATTAACGCGACGTTTATTTTTACTTAATGCAACATTTTGTTTTTTATAGAAATTAAAGAAATTCATAAATAAATTGTAAAAAGTGCAAACAACTGATTTACAATCCAACATAAGCATCTGAATCAGACGAGCCCAATAAAAGGTCTGTCCTAAACAAAAAGTACATTCCTAAGGCTTTTGGCATCGCAAATTTTTCGGTCTAGTAGACATTGCCCCTTGTCTAGGTTCTGAGGGATCATTCCTACTTCTGAATAGGGTAACTTTTATTTTAAAACTTTGGAATGGACATATTTACATAGTCTGAACATAACTCAAGCTAAACAACTTACGAATCCATGGACCTTTTTGGTTTCTCAAGCAAACGTTATATATTCGTTTGCCCAAAAAAAGGTTTACCTCAAATGTAATTACTTCATTATAAGATAAATGTCATACAGTCGTATTTTCTTCTTACAACCAACCAGAAAACCAAACCAACCAACAGGAACCAACTAACTATAGTTATATAACAACTATTATTTTGTTTTCTCACGATGTTTTCAGTCACCGCCAAGCTAATGGTGGAAATGTGCACATAGCTTTAAAAGATCCTCAGGTGCAAGCTCGGGTTCGAACCCCAACCCCTGCTATAAAGGCTCGTTCTTATCTACTGACCTACTGTCACTAATATAGAAATACAACATTTATCTTAATATTGTCTTAAATACGCTCACTTTTATCTAAATAATGACATAATAAGCTGTCATAAGCAATATAGGTACTACTAAAAGAACGAGTAAACAACTTATCAATATATTCTTCATTTGCCAATTTTCTCACGTACTCCCTTCGAGGACGTAAGTATTAACTCAGGCATGTCGCATAACTCACTTACAGAAAGAAAGCCAGCCCAAGGCCCTTCAAACCAAACAAACATTGACAAACAATCATTCATACTTCTTTACACGTAATGGGAAACGTACGGGAATCGGTAATAAAATTGTGTTCATCCTTTCCGAATAGGTTATTTGACTAATTTCGATATAGTTAAAAATATTGATACTTTTTGAAAATATTGGTAAATTCTTATTTACCAATATTTTCGAAAAGTTATTAGTTCTTAAAGCCTAAATTTTCAGTTAAAAATATAACATCTGGCTGGTTTTGTGAGCATTCAAAGTTTCATGATAGAGATTTGCCGTAGTTCGAGCTTATACAGGAACCATATACATATCTTTGGAGTCGATTGTACAGTCTTCTCCAACTTATAATGATGGAAAAATGTGATGGGAAGAGGACGTGAGGAGGAGGCGTCCTGGCTAAGTCTCCATTTTTGTAATAAGGGTATCGGTTTGACCTTTAACATTATTTTACCGCAATACCTTTTTCCTTCGAACAAGCCAGCAACGTACCTAATAATGGATATCCAGCAGACATCTAATAGAATATAATGGCCTGTCCATATATCATGGGCTCACCTGCCGCGTACTAAATGCTCCAGGCTACGGGACGTGAGAGAAATAAGAGTGGGATGATTCCTACGTACTATAAAGGATACTTACGGTGAATTTTTAACAGTGGAGCTACGCTTCGTCACGAATGGGCCGGCTCGACCGTAGTCATCATTTCAGCCAATAGACGTCCACTGCTAGACATAGGCCTCCCCCAAAGTTCTCCACATAGATCGGTCCTGTGCCACCCGCATCCAATGGACTCCCGCGACCTTCACCATTCTAGCACCCTGGTCCCGGCGCCTTGCCCGCTTCCGTCATCGCTGACTCGGCTACCGGTACCGCCGGGCACTTGGGGCCTTGTGTTGGTCCTACTTATAGGGGGGGATTTGGGCCTACACTCACCACGCTGGCCCTGAGCCTGCTCAAGAGGCTCAGCCTCTTCCGTTGTGCAGCAGGGTGCGCCACGTGCAGGTGAGGTTGACTTTGGTCCCGTAAGATGTTGAGCGGGACCCCTTACACCCCGTAGTACCACGGCCTTATAAAAGCCCGACAGCTAAATAGAAGACGGCTTAATTTCCAATAATAGACGTTGTTTAATAACGTCGCTCAAGTATTACGTAGATTTGTTTTAAATATTCGACAATAAACAGAAAAACGTTACCGCGGCAAAGTCATGATAATCACCTTTAGACAGACGTCTATAGAAGGACGATCGAAATCTCTTAGTGACATTATACAACATTTTTTTCTATGTAAAAATATTAAAAACACTGACACTTGTAAGAACAGCATCAGTTCCGACTTTTACCAGGAGAAAATTAACCGTAGACTAAACTAGAACGCTGCTGCACTACGACCACGCAACATTGTCCTTAAGGTGGTTCACCGAAAAAGTCCCCAATAGTACATTGTCGGTAAAATGTTTTTGCTTGCTAAAGTTGGCGATAAAACCCGCGCTCGGCCGCTAAATCGGTTAGTATTTTCAACCAGAGTAACAGTTTTTTATCGAATCCTGAGGTGATCGATATTGGATCAGTTGTAGGTAGATGTTTTTTTCATCTAGAGATTTTGTGACTTATTTAAATGAATCCAACAACAACAGCAGCAAGTCCAAAATTTCTCAGTGCTTGTAGATATTTCACTACATCACATATATTGATCTGACTCTGAGATAGGTAGCTCAAGCACCTGTATTACAGATATCAGAACCAACAGTGGGATTACAAATATATACATATGATACTTTTATTTTGTAAATAAAAATAAAGTCATCAGTAGGATGACATATGGCGCCGAGACACGTGGTCTCGTGGTCTCGTGATTTTAATGGGTTGGCCTGGATCTTACTTCACCTGATGGAGAGGAGAGAGACAATAAGGTTTAAGATGTAGCGTGCTTTCCCAGAAGAAGCCTATTCACTCTCGACTTAAAGACACTGGGAATACAGAAGCCGGCATATTGTTCCATTCCTTACTCTCATTAATGGGCCTCACAAGAAATCTCCAAGTAACACAGCGAGCTATGAAAAGGGCTATGCTCAGGATTTGTATCGAGATCGAATCAGAAACGAGGAGATGCGTAGGCGTCCGAAAGTATATAGCCCACCAGATTAGCAAACTGAAGTAGCCGTAGCCAGAGCACATAGCAAGAAGAACGTTGGTGTCAAAAGATTATCTTTTTATAACTAAGAATAACATTTTGATGATCTTCTTCTGAAACATCTTCTTGCATGATCGTGTCAGAAATGGTGAGATCCGCAGGAATAGCCCAAAGAATTGCGTAGCTCAAATGGCAATGAACAGGGCACATTCGCATTTGTAATAGAAAGGTCCTTGAGTAGAGGCCGCAGCCGTGGCAGGCCTCCCCACCAGGTGGACCGACGATCTGGTGAAGGTCGCGGGAGTCCCTTGGATGCGGGTGGCACAAGACCGATCTGTGTGGAGAACGTTGGAGGAGGCCTATGTCGAACTGTAGACGTTTACTGGATGAAATTGTGATGATGATGATCGAATATGCTAATGGGGCGTTATTTGTGTTGAGGGGCTTCGGCTAACGACTAAACTTAACGGTGTATAAGGTTCACAATTACACTAAATGCCGTCTGTAGTTAATATAATTACTAAACCAAAGATATGTACCTACCTATTTTTATTATTTTTTTATTGAAGAACACGACTTGTGGTACAAAGGCTACCAAAGCTGTTATGTATGTTCATAATGCTATTATTCTTTATTACTAGCTAGTAAAGTATGGTAATCATCACGTCACAACCATAACCTCAACCTTGTACATAGGAGATAGAATAACATGGAATCACCATGAGCTTTCATATCAAATTGGCCAATTTTCTTTCTCTGCTACAGGAAAATGATCCTAAACGCATAACACAACTTATGACATGAAGATCTAAAATGCTAGGATAGCAATTCCCATCACGATTCTGAAAATACAACACGCGATTTTACTATGTTTTTTGTTGCAGATAAATTCGACAGTCCGCGGTTTTAGAAAACTACTTTTTTTTTGTGCTAGTGGCGACAAACGAGCATTCGGATCACCTGATACTATGATCACCGGCAGCCATGAACTAAGACGTTGTCTGTTTCCTGGGGGGAGGGAGTTAAAATATTGGCAGCGCACTTGTGTTACTCCATTGATGTTACGTGTGTTGAGTCCGTGGGCGACGGCAATATCGCTAACCAACAGATGGTCAACTTGTTTGCCACCTACCCACTTAGAAAACAACATTAAATACCTACCCAAATATTTATAAATCCAAAACCTAATAGCCGATTGATTTCATTAAAGTGTAAGGTCGAGAGCGTGTACGTTACTACACCTACCCACAGCTACATACCTACTTCTTCTTGCCTGTCTCACTTTTACCACAACTCTCCTTTGTTAAGACTCAATTTTGTTCCAATGTACGTCGGTTCCGTACTCGTAACAATAAAGCGCATAAATAATTCGTAGCTCAACGAACGAATCTCGTAGCCGCCGTATCGTCGAATGGGGCCGAGCTTTAAGCTTTATGTAGCGCTCCTGATGCCCATGATACTATGAGGCATACAATAAGGGAGACCGAGGGGAGTTGAAACAATTTTGACATTTTGTTTTATACACCAAAGGCTATAGACAGAAAGCATATGATATTAGTACCAATCGATAGGTTATTCTGTACACTTGCGAATAACTATCATAGAAAAATTGTAAGAGTTAAATATTGCGGTGAAAAATCTACTTAACCGTAACAAGTCAACTTGTTTCATCTCCCCTCATGCCGAGGTAAGATGAAACAGGGGCCGAGGAGAGTTGAAACACATGATTTTTAAGAAGTATTAAGGGATGTATAATAAAAATAATGATATAATTTACAGGTATTTATTCAAATAAAACTTTTAAAGTACGAAACAAAGTTTTCTATTAATATTTTGTACTGATAAAATTGTTTTAGTAACGACTAGTCTCCGAATAATCAACTCCTAAAGTAGTTAAAATTATCATAACGACTTATTGTAATATAAATCAAATAACAGTCAGATAAACGAAATGTTTCACATTCTTCTGTTTTATATTTATAGTTATTAAACATAGTAATTAAGTTCTCAGTCTTTAACATAAAACAATTATTAACTTTCAGTCGTTTCAGTCAAAGTACCTATTGCAATCAGCCTTCGAATATTTAACTTACAACAATCTCAAAAATATTTATATTAAATATTATAATAAATATTCTAAATCTTTAATATAAAATAATTAAGTGTGAACTTCCAGTCGTATCTTAGGTATTACAATCAGTCTTGATTGATCAATATTTCTTCGAATATTTAAGTATCTCACAAATGACAAAAATAAAAATATTATAAAAATAAAAAACATTAATCTGACAAGCAGTTGTGGCATACATAACCAAGTTCCCCACCAGTACAAGCTTCATGAGCCTAGTTCTTGCATTCCAGACATTGCACCTATTTTTCTTTGGCTTTGCTATTAGAATATGGCTCAAAACAACAAAGGCAAAAGGATTCTTCTTCTTCTTCACAATCTTCGTTTTTTCTTTGTTTCTTGCCAACCTTATTGCTCTTAGTTTTAGTACCTGGTTTTGATCTTTTTTTTGTTTTTATTTCTTCAAAGTTTGTTTTTTTCACCTTTTTCTTAATCATTCTAGCTGCTTCGATTGCAGCTAGTTCATCTTTTACGGGGAGTGTTGGTTAAGATAGCAGATTTCACTTTGCATCTATTTATTTGATTTCCTTTCCTTGGTGGTGCTTTTGGCAAGGGTTATCGACTGCTGTTTGATATAAAACTGAAAACGAGGAGAGTTGAAACAGCCTGTTTCAAATCTCCTCAGTAAAAAAAAACCTCCCAATTTTTATTCAAACTATTATCAAGAAGCAAATACGTAGAAACCAATTGTGCCAAATATATGTAATAAATCTCCAGTTAATAAGCTTTCGAAACAAATATAACTTAAACCAAAATACAAAACCCTTATTAAAATATAAACATCGTAAAAATACGTTAAAAACTTACTTTTCACGATTTTTGTCACATAGCACGTAAAACTCCACAACCGCGCGACTCACGCGACAGACTCGAACTGACAAGTCCGCGGGGGGCGGGAAGTGGATAAAAAGCGACGTTGCCAACTTGCTAACGGTTATGAGTTCCAAGAAATCGGTACTGTTTCAAATCACCTTTGTTTCAACTCCCCTCGGTCTCCCCTACCACACGGTTAATTTATTTGCCAATAGATCTTTTTTATCTTCAATAATTAGATTCGAAAAATCGACCGAAAAAGGTAACTATTTGTTACCTATTTTGGACGATTTAACTAATCTTAGGAGTTACTTAGATATAATTAGACTGTAACTACAAGAAGAACAATTTCATTGGATAGGCGCTATCACAAACAGAATGCACATGTGTTCGTAAAAAGTTTAAAGATACACCTAAACCTTACTAATATCACAGAATACCTACTTAATAGTTGCTAATATTATAAATGCGAAAGTAACTCTTTCTCGCCAAAACTACCGAACGGATTTTAATGAAATTTGGTATACCTACAGATGGTCTAGACCCATAAAAAGTTTACCCATAGAAGACCCATTTATTGCGAAAATGAGTTTGTAAAGGGTTAAAAGGTGGGGTGAATAGTTAGGTGCTATTCCACGCGGACGAAGTCGCGGGTAACACCAAGTATCTAAATAAAAAAGACCAAACAGTGAGCCAAAAATTCATGTAAAATTAACATTAATTTCTAAATTCAGACAAGAAAATTATGGCCTCTTTTTAAAAATATTTTCCCCTTAGATTTCTCACAACATCCCCTTGTTCGCCCGCCTCGCCTCAGGCTCCAGCTAATATTCCTGTGGGTTCTTCGAATAAATAAACATGTTCCAAAAGATCAAAGAGGCATTGTCGTATTGGGGATAAAAAACTGAACAAAAGAAATGTTGTATCTTCAGCTATGGAACATTTGAATATCGCAGACAAAAAAGATAACAATAATCTGGCTTTTATACGTGTCAAAAGAGTATTGACCTTGTACCAATATAATAGATGGATAACATAAACTTTTTTATAGGTAGCAAACGACTCATCTGATTGTAAGCAATAGGCATGACGATTATTTTTAATTATGCCATCGTAAGATTCCTCAATCACAAAAATATTGGTAAAATATTTTCTTTGAATCGCCTAATTAAATTGGATGGGGTAATTTGAAAATTCAGACTTTTTTTCTTCTTTTGGCAGTACATAGTTAGCACCAACTAAATACCTACCCTACATAAAACAATTGAAATAATGCAAATATTTTTTAAATGTAGGTACCTAACCTATTTAAATATCTCAGAAATAGAACAAAAGTGAGCAGTAAATTGACTGTGCAATAAAAATATTTCCCAATTTATGGCTGTTATCGGGTCGCGAAGTTATTGCGCCCGTAAACTATTAATCGTCAGTTTCGTTTGCTTTTTAGTTTCAATAACTTTAAATCATTCACTTTTATTGGTGTTCAAATATTTCGCCTCTAAATTTTCCAAAATAGGTAGCAGTTAACTACAGAACCAACTTTATTTTGATATCTTTGCCATTTGGCATCTTTATCAGTCTTTTTGATCTATATCAGTGGACAAAAATATGCGCCTTCCAAACGGAAGATCGTAGGTCTAAGCGAAAATACAATATGGTGTAAAATGTAATGCTCTGTAGCTTAGGTATTTATTTTACTAGGTCAGCGACAAGGAAAAACATCGTGAGGTAACCATTGCTGAGATAATGCTACTGAACGCGTAAGGATGGTCCATTTGGACTGGTTCTACTGCTCAAGGGTTCAGAAGGTCAGACACAGTCGCTTGATTTTACCAGACTTACCAAAATCTTGTATCGTGGCCCGAGAGTAACAGACGCTACAAGTTGACTGATGATATGTGTCTTCAATGACGGATTTACACTTCGCACTTTTGGTAGAACAAGGGCACAACTTATCAAAAATGGCATAAATAAGTAAGTATGCAGAAATAAAGGAACATTTTGACAAGTGTGCCCTTGCTGTACTAAAGGTTCAACATTTAAAATTTTGCTACTCCTAATGGTGTTTGAAAATTCCATACCCTAGCATCTACTACTCCTGTTGGACCGAAATAAATAAATATATGTATCTACCTACTACTCAGTTGACAATATTTTTTTTTTACTTTCCACCAAGTCATGATGATTAAGGGACCTCCCTGTTACAATATTTTCAGTCAAACTACTAAGTAAGTACTTCAAATATCGACGTTTTAAGTTTCTAGGAATCTATATGAAATATTAAGGTGAGAACTGAAATGGTCCAAATTTGCCGCCCCCTACAATCTGCCGCCCTAGTCTCCATCCTACGCTATATGGTAATTCCGCCAACAAGAACCTCGAATCTTTTAATTTCACGTCTTCCACTAGAACTTAGTACTAAAAGGTCACAAATGTAACAAAGGCCAACTTTAAAGTTAGATAGCGTTTTAACTCCAACAAAAGTGACCCTCCAAACTTGGGCCCTTGCCGAGGGCTCGCTCAACTTTCGAGCCCTTTGTAGCCCTTTGTGTCCAAATCAAATGGCTACTCGTCTAGAAGTCTAAAGGATCTAATAATTTGATAAGTTTCAGCTAGTTACAGGATATTTGTTATCGGATAGTTACCTAGTTATTAAATGATTTGAAATTAGATTATGAGAGAAACTATCTTGCAATAAGAAACCATAATAATTTAAAACCGTTGAGCTATGGTAGCCCAGTGGATAAAAACGCAACTTCCATACGGGAGGTCGTGTTTTGAATCCGAGCGTAGGTACACATCTGGGGCTTTCATATCTATGGGCTTATTACTTTCTACCATTAGCTCGGCGGTGAAGAAAAACATTGTGAGGAAACCTGCTCGTTTCTTAATGTTTCTGAAACGTGTTACCTACCAGCTGGTCTGGTTCCCTTGATAAAGGTTTGCGAAGGTCAAACGGCAGTCGCTTCACAGTTATTATCTGACCCCCCAAATCATGGATCATGGTCTAAGCGTACCCGGGGCTCCCAAGCGACACCTTTTGTCGCAATCGAGGAATTATACGCCAAGATGATGACTTACTACAAGTCCTAAAATAATTTTCCTCTCAATAATTTTCTAAGTTACCAACTATGTATACTGGCGCAGCGATCCAAAGTGAGCTATGGCCCTCGATAAACTTCCCTCCAACAATTTTCTAGTAAAACATAAATGAAGTATGGTTCCTGGTATTTACATTCCCCTCGTATGCATTGCAGCATTTAGCACAAGTCTAGACAATCCATTCATCAGGCAGACACGATGCTATGAATAAGCAAACCGCTCCATCTCCGGCCAATTTATGGAGCTTACAAATTTCTGTAGTGTTGCCACAATAAAGAAATTCCCACATTCTGTAGAGATTCTTCCCCTTTATCGCTTAGTTTTTTTTATGTGATGGATGGCAGACCATTAAACGTCTTCTACCTCCGGATTAGACCTAAAGTACCCTCACTCATTGGCGAGTCACATCACCAGTTCTCTGAAGCCATATTACTCCTATGGAGCCGGCTCGTGTCAAATCATTGGTGGTCACATGAGGCGCCCAGTTCGTAATAGAGCTAAAGCATTAGACCTTGTGGTATGACGAGATAAATGCATGGTGATCAAATAGATGCTGCAAATATTACTTACCTATATTGATAAGTAACAGCAGCAAACACACAGCAAAGTTTTTTGAAAAAAGATCTGCTTCGCGCGATAAAACTGTGGATTTAACTATCGCGTGCGATATTTTCCGAACCGTTTCGATTAAAACCCACGAAAAAACAAGTACCTACCTATCACTACCACCTAACAGCGCATTATGTCTTCTCTTGTTCAGAGGGTCCATGAGGGAAAGGGGATCAGTTTGTGAGTCTACCCCCACGCCTAAACGTAATCATACGTATCGTATCGTGTACTTTAGAAATAATATGCAACATAAATTTTATATTACTTAACCGCTACCTTACTCGGTAGTCAAAGTTTACCGCTGGCAACACAGTCCAGCTCGCATGCTGGGGGCGATTGTAACTTCATTTATTAGGTTCATTTGCAGTCATTTCCATTATGGAAATTAGAAAAACATGAAGCACTAAGGAGTGACCGTTCTCTTTATAGCGGAAGTCTAACCCCAAAATATAGTAGAACTCGTTTAAGACGCCAGTCCCAGTCACATGAGACATATTAGTATGTCTATAATACATTTCGTTATCCCGTTTAAGAGTGATCACTCTAGTGACTGATACTAGCGTCGGCGTCTTGCCGGCGACCTCCCCACACTAGCATTTTCGGGCGCCGCGTAAATGCACTGGCCAAACACCATTTGTGGCCAAATGGCATTAAATAGAGGGATTTGAGGGAGGCCTTTACCCAGCAGTGGGACAGTTTAGGCTAGATAAATAAATAATAAATAAATTGAGACAACATCACATACATTGTCCTGGTCCCAAACTAAGGTTTTCCCTTGTGCTATGGAAACCAAAAACAACGAAGGAACCACAAACACCCAGACCCAACACAATTATCTGTTTCATCAACAAACATTTGTGTTGGTGCGGGAATCGAACCCGCGACCCTTGCGTCTCGACCACGGGGCACAAACCATTGCGCTAAACGGATCATAAAATATGACTATTATTTTGTTCGCGCTAATCTGGAAAACTACTGAACGGATTCGACTGTAACTTTTTTTACCTGTAACGTATAATTTGTTTTGTTGAAGACAATATTTTCGTAGCAAACCGAAATATCGAATTTTGAAAGGAGCTGCGGGTGTCCAAAATAAAACTAGTAAAAAAAATTAAACCACTTTTATTAATAGTCATCCTGAGTTTGCTTCATCGGTGCAGGATCTGGTAGCTTCTAGAGGAGGATCCACATATTTTAGATGAATGGCCAACCCAAGCACGTGCTTGCACTTATACATCATGTTATAAGTAGGACAGCTACATTTTCCATGTTTTGCAATTCCATTTGGTATTGCAACTATCCACTGGCAAAAATTTTGAATTTCAAACTCATCCAACGTCTCCCACGGTTGTGTAAATATGCACAATTTCCCTTGATCAGCTGGAACACTGTAGTAGGTGTAATTTTCATCGCTATGGCACGACTTAGTTACCTCTTTAATAGTTTTTGCCCAGATGTAAGATTCTCTCCAATCCTTTAGATTTATAGAAGGAACTTGGGCAACAGCATTTTCTTCTGGGTTTCTACAATATTTTAAAGACCATTCATTCACGATTTCTTCGGCAGTTTCCAAAAACAATGGTACTAAGGCACACTCTTTTAAACGCATTTCGTCATCTTTTCTTTCATTGTGAAAGTACTCTAAAGCGTTGTTAGTTGCTGGAGAATTAGCAGCAGCACCAAGAAACCAGTTGCAGTTCTGTTGTAACCAATGCTCTTTAAAGTAGTCAATAAACTCAAGTTCATCGTCATATTTTATCATAAAAGCTGAAGCAGCAGCATGAAACATATTTGCATCTGTTATTAAGTGCAATACTTCAATATCCTGCAGAATCTCTTCACGCTTTAGCTCATCATTAATGTTTTCTAATTTTTCTTCGATTTGATTCCTTGTACTTCACCCAACATACGCGAACTACCACATCTTCTCCGAAAACTTCAAAAAACGCATCCTGCATGCTTTTTCTACCATCACAAACTAATACCTTTGGACTCCAAATGCTTTCGTGGCATTCTTGTATTCTTTTTTTAAATCCTTCGAAAATTAATTTAAAATCCTCTTTTTCTTCCCTGCTTGCAACAACTAAGCATAGCGGATGGAACCTTTGATTTTGGTCAGTAGTACCACATACAAAAACAGAAAATCCCTGCCAAATAATTTTGTACCTGCTATCTAAATGTAGCACGCTGGCACCTTTTGCAATTTCAATTAAATGTTTTGTTGAAATGACAAAACTGTAAGTTGTCTTCATTCCGTCATCAGAGTCGATTTGGTGCGAAATCACAAAAGGCTCATGGCGATCAAAAGATAACTCTGTATGTGAAAGTATCCACGCTTCTAGTTCCTCTAGATTAATAGCTGACTCCGCGGGTAAGACCTCGCTATGTGTTATCTTGTTAAGCTTTTCTATTGTTTCCGTTGGTTCAGTTTTTAATCTTAGCTGATTGTCTAGTTCTTTTTCAACACTATCATGTTTAGAGGAACACTCATCTTTTTTATCATGATTATGATCAGCTACGGTCTTGTACAAATATACGGAATCTGATGCTTTCCCGAAAGACAAAAATATTTTCGCGGAGCATTGTGGGTTTTGATTATTCAACTTGTTACATTTGTAGTATTTCTTTACTCCTCCTTCGCTTTTATTATAGTAGTGAAAAGACCACGTGTCTTCTTCCTCCACAACCTTTACTGCTTTATCAAGATTATCAAACTCTTGCACAAATGTCCAAAGCTCGTGTTGTTTTCTCCTCTTGGCCGTGACTTCGGCCAATGTTACGTCTTTGTCTTCACTGCTTCCGTCTGATTGATGATCCTTATTTTGTACATCCAGATTCAAAGTTCTGTTGTCTTCCATGTTTGTCGCAAAACACCAAATGTGGTCGTTCAACTCACTAGTTATGTACCTACGACAATTATCAACACGCGTGAAGTTGGTTGGTTACGAAACGCTCGACGATTATCAAACAAAATCACACATAAACAAAATGCGTTTGTTGATCGAACAGTAATCGATAAATTAGTCGAGAATCGTGTTACGTTTCTCAAATAAACGCCCGCAAAATGCCTTTTAATTTGTTTGTTATAAGCACGGGTTATAAAATAAGAAGCAGTATGAGCGGCCGCGTGCGTCTGTTGTACGAACAAAAGAGAGACTGCTGCGGCGGGCGGGCGAGCTCCGCCGGCCGCGGCTCGATCATTGACCCCACCAGTGCGAGACGGTGGGAATACTGTCTCGCTCGCGCTCGCAGGAGCGAGACGCATTCAACAACGCGCACCTTGCTTCATGTGGCCCATTATTTGTTAAAAATAATTTATAATCCCGCCATTCCTAGTATAGTCTGCGGCAAGAAAGTGTAGTTATGACCTTGAGTGCGCAGAAACCAATTTTAATAGAAAGTCTTCTTTTTACAAGTGCGCAAAATAACGGTCATCGCTATTCTTTCGTGCCGCCAGCTATAATTATTATAATAGTTTAACCTTGGTGGTGACTGGTGACACAGTGGCTGTGGATCGCACTCTGCGCTTGAGTTCGTGGGTTCGGCCCCCGGATCAGGCCAATATTTGGTTTTTTTTATGTGATAGGTGGCAGGTAAACGACCAGACGTATTTTTTAATACTTACTTACTTAGGTACTTCGCTTTTAGTTGAAACTTTCTTGGTAAATAAAATAAAACTTCAGAATAAATACGAGTAAAATTGACAGTCTTTATTGTTACTCCATGTAAGTTAGCTTAACAACACTGTACAGCATTTAAATAATTAACAACTTGTAGAATAAGTGAATTTCAGGAATGACAGTAATAAAAGCGATAAAATAATCCAAGAAAAATTGCATCAATAATAAAAAATGTCCTTCGATATTTTGTCGGCAGCATTCAAGTTTTTAAATTATCAAACATTTTTAACTAAAGTATTTTTTTTTAATTATAAAACACTATCTGAGCGCGGTAAATTTTACAACCGATGCAATTTATCTTTGATACCTAATATCAAAAATTTTAAGTTCACTAAAATAAAAAGCTATCGGTGAGTTAACGAGAGAAAGCCTCTTAATAATACGCATATACTTACAAAGAAAAAATACAAAAAAAATACTAACACATACATCCCATTTTTTAAATCGAAGCTATTTTTCATAATCTGAAGTGGCAAAAAATGCAAATTTAGTAAGTACTAGTATAAGATTTAATCTCACCTGTAGAACTTTTAAGCTCAAAAATCTTTGTATAAAAAAAATGTATTTTAGTTATAAATTAAAAATGGTTTCTTACCTACTGTTGTTACAATCCAGTCATCCATCATTTCTATTTTTATCATATTGAAGGTTTCTATTCGAATACAACAAATTACATTCAATGTCCTCATTATTTTAAAAAGTAAAAAAATACAAAATACTCTTACGCATACTTCTCAACTACAAACAAACTTTAGGTACACAAATACATACATTCTAGAACATTCATTACGATTTATATCCGTATTAAAATTATTTCCAATTCTGTTATAGACACAAATGTCATATTTTATCAATTATTTTCTAGTAATGTATGTTCTGTGCACCCAAGACCATCACATACTTACAATAACAATAGAATTTCGACTCAACATGAGTCATATTAACATGTCGAACAATATCCAACATTTAAAATATAGTTTTCTGTAACTGTAAACCTTAGAATAATCTGTAAATATATAAAATCGCATCATTAGTTTGTGTAAATACTTTTTACAAGGCACCTCAGTTTGTACTGAACAATATTAGATTTATCGGCAATATAATGTGTATATGAATATGAAATATATTATCGATATGTCAAATATAAAATTATATTTACAAAAATCTTAAATCTATATACATGGCACGTATAGGCTTCTTTACACTTTCTAAATTAAAATTACACTTAAAATCACTTTAAGTTTCTTTTACTGTTTCGTTTTAAATATAGTTATTAGTTACTAATAGTTTATACAATTTTAGTGTGAATGGCACTTGATTTTAAATAACTATCTAACCAACAAATTAATCACATAAAACTATGCACACTTTTCACAAAAAAATGCTTATTCCGAGATCTGCCACTTTACATCTGGAAGTGAATATTATATTTAAGTAGATGTAGCTACTGAAGTCCAATTATATTACTTTTTTTATAATATTTATAAGTAGGTATGTCCAGCAAAGAAAGAAGTTTAGATATTCTGCAATGAAGCGATCTCCTGTTAATAAAATTATTGAATCATTCTTTCTTATGTCGTCCAAATTATAACAAAATTAAGTACAAACACAACCAAACCCAATCATCTCATTACATGTCCCAATCAAACGAACTGACAACATTTTGATATGTAAATAATTTGTTTTATAACAAAATAAACGATAACAGTAATTTCAGTACCTACTTAACACTAGGCAAAATTGAATAATTAAGTTTTAAAATAATGGTGAATTCAATAGGTGAAATTCCTATTTTGTCATAAAATTCAGATAAGATTAAAAATAAATCCTTTTTTTTACTCAATTAACGTCATTGTTTTTTTAAATAATTTTAGCAAAAATATTATGTGTCTAATCTAAGCATAAAGGCATACCTGATGCCTCACTGAATCATTTCAATCCAAAATCGCATTTGCCCAGTTTTTTCCAATGACGGAAGAATGCCCTCTGGTCTTAGATCATTATTTTATAATCTCTAGATTCACAACAGCCCATAGATGTTTAAAATTTCAAAAATCCTTCACTACATTTCGTTTTTCGACAAAATTTCAAGAGCGCTCTTTTGTGAATGGAGCCTTCATTGGTGGCAAAACTTATGATCGAAGCATTAAGTTAATAAATTTTACTATTTAAATAGTAGGACATCCCAACTGTATCATATTACAGTTTGATACAGAACTGTTACTGGATAGTAAGTTTTGAAATTTTCTTCTTTAGTATCCCATTGCAGATAACTTTTTTGTACCTTTAAATAACTTACTACGCTGGCTCAACGACCCGAAGTGGATCTTGGCCTCCGACTACAGAGTTCGTCACTCTAGAGCGGAGCTTCTTAGGTTCCTGATTTTAGTACCTTTTAGTAAAACTTATCTTCCTCAGTATCCAGGTTGTTCTTATGGTTCGGCTGGTGGGAATGCCTCTTCAGGGTGCCCATGGAGTCGTACTCGTTGGCGATGGCCTTGGGGTACAGCTTGGGGGTGGTTGCGGTGGTGCTCTGGTTGTTGGCGTTGGCGATGTTGTTGCTTTTGGACAGGACGATGCCGCTCGAGTTGCCTATGCCGGTGAATGAGGGCTGTCTTTTCGCTTTGCGAGGCTGTGGGAAATTAATAATTAATTAATAGTGAAATATGTCATATTTCAAATGTTACCGTTGACATAAGAGACGAGGAGAGTGGGGCTAAATGATCAACATATAACTATTCATTATGTACTTTGTTTGTAAGTAGCTAATATCTATACTACTTATTTAAAAGAGATAAGTTCTATAGACAACGACAAGGCTTATAGATAAAACCGCCAGTTTTTTAAGTAATATTAATAAATATACTTTAATTGTTCGCGATCACTTAAACTCCTTTCGCCGCAACATTATCAAACGATAATTTGCTCCTTCCTTTTGAAAGGTTGGCTAATAAAGAATGCCAAGAGCATTAAATTCACCTATTGTAGGTAACATAATTTTGTGCAATAAAGTTTTAAATAAATAAATCAAGCAAAAAGTTAATAGCATTAAGTAAGTAGGTAAGTATTTCGCCAAGTGAGTGAGGGTACTGATAGTGCAATAAAAAGGGCAAAAAGCCTATCACATAAAAACGTAGGTAAGTTCAAAGAGTGGTATTTTATGACAAAACTTGGTTTTAGTAACTGTAAGTATGTACTCACCACCGCCTTCAAAGGCACTGTGACGTAGCTGTTCTGTTTAGCAGTTATATAGTGAGGGCTGGAGGGGACTCGGTTGCGTCTGCGCCAGGGAAACCGGGATCCTCGTCTTTGGATGAATATCACACACGCCAAACAGGTTAGGCAGCCTGGGAAAAAACGAGATGAAATTGTAACTTACATTATAATAAAGAAAATATTCAAAAAGCGCAGTACCTACTTCGTATTGTTATTGTCTGTAATATAGTGTGTCTTGTACTATCAAAATATTTTTTTATTTTCATTAAATGTATACTACCTATAATAAGATTTTTAAAACTGAAATATAATCTCCTACCATTATTGTCTAAGTCTGAGGACTTCCTAATGACTACGTCATTGAAAGGATTAGTAACATTACCAGAAGTCTATCTTTATAATATAAGGAAAAAATGTTAGAAACTTTCTTTCAAGGAAGAAAAAATGCTCCAAATTCTCAAAAAAATGTGGTCAAGTTGTGCCTTAACCATTTTTGTGTGTTCCATCCTTGTCAAGGGGAGTGCTAACCGTCTCTCCTTTCAATAGACACAGTTACCGTTGTTCAAATCATTCGTTATATAGTTAGCGGAAACTAAAATGTTAATACCGCGATGCAGGATTATTAAAGATTTTTAACCCTAAATAATCAGAAATTCGTATTACTAAGATTGATGCTACGTAATTAACATTCATAATTGACATGATAGACACTAAAAAATAATTTTCTCTTTCAGACAAATATTATGAAACAAAAACACAAGTTGACCTACATTCGCTTGACCAACGCCATCTATCGGCACGTGGGGTAAACTTTTACAAGCATTTGGTGGCGAGGTTTAAATCACGTTTTGGTTGAGTCGTCTTGTAACTCTTGATCGCCAGAAACTGAAGGCAGGTAGAAAAGTATCTACCTATTCCCCAACTTCAATAAATATGTAAGTAAGTTATCGAATGCTGGAATACTTTTCAACAAACAACAACTTTTCTCAAGTTAGGGTTTCGAAGCTACGCAAACATCATGCTATTACTTAACTTTGTGAAAAAACTAATCTTTTTAGATCTATGTGCACTAAATTGCCAGATGTAAATGTGAAGTTGCCATACATTTTATTAACTTTTAACGTTATAACTTGATTTTGCCAAAATAGGTCAAACATTTATGGTAACTTGACATTGATATTTTGTCACATTAATTACTTAAAACTCAGAGTATGTACAGTTGGACTAATACCAGAAGGACTCTTTGTGACATTAACAGAGGGTGTTGTACATTTTTTTTTCTACGGGAAATGTCAAAATTACTGACACTTCTAAAGGAAACACAATTACTTAGCTCCAACTTTTTCCGGAAGTCAAATAACCGTAGGGTAAAAGGGACCTATTAAACATAGTTAAGTCCAAGTACAGTAACTCTATAAGATTAGAAACGTATTTAGGCGTACTTGAGTGTAAGAATAGTTTTTTAAAATAGACTCACCCATAACGAATGCGGCTACCACACAGCCTACGATGCCGGGAACGCCCATGGATTGATTCTCTGACATTGTTACGAATGACGCCATTTCCACGTTCTGACTGTACGCCGGCATCGCATAGAGTTCTGGAAATAACGAGATCACATTGTCATGAGATATTAACTATCATACTGTATTAATAAAATTACTTAGGTTTTAGGTATTTTATAAAAGGCAGGGGAACTTCTCTTTACTAAATAACTCTTAACGATTCACATACGCAAAGATTTCTGTGAAAAGTTCGTGCTAGGACTACATGAATCACACTTTTTTATGTCATAAGTGGCAAACGAGCAGAAGGATCACGTGATGGTAAGCTATTGCCGCCCCCTATAGAAATCCGCACCAACAGTGGAGTCACAAGTGCGCTGCTTTTTAATTTTTTGCCGATCACGTTTCTTTTAGTAGAGTTTAGCTGACTAAACCAATATTTTTGTGATGATAATACTGATATTATCATCACAAAATATTGGTTAGTTTAGGTTAGAACAGTGATCAGCTAAATAATCTTGAAATTCACGGGAGAGTTTGTCCCATAACCCATTCCGTGAGTCCGTAGCACAACTCCGCTCGAGCCAGCGCATTCATGTCGAAGCGTGGCTCCCCCACTCTTGTGATGACACGCTGAGATGATGATGAATACCTACCATTGTCTAAGTCCTGGTCATCGGTAGAGCACAAGGCCACCTGCAGCTGCGGGCCGACGCACGCGCCGGAGCGGCAGCCGCGGCGGCGCACGCGCTCGCCGTTGTCACAGCTGGACCACACGCCCCACTCTCCCCACCCGGCTTCCAATTCTGGAACAAAATGTTAACTTTTAAAAAACAAACCTTTATTGTAACTTTAACCTCCTAATCACACCAGATCGCGAGGCCGCCCAGTCAAGCTACTACTATATTTAGTAGTAGCTTGAGTGAGAGAGCTATCAGATGGATGATTTGATGGTAAGCATTTTCTGCCGCACATATAATTTAGTAGCAGTAGAGTCACAAAAATTCTGCCCCAAATGGACTGGACGCTTAGTCCAGTGAGATTACAAAAAAGAGTGTGCAATCACTCACTCGGCGGATCACACGCTGGCCTCACAGAATGGGAGAGTCTGAATGAAGAAATGGGTGAGCCATTTATGCTGAAACGTAGCTCTCCCATTTTATTTTTTCTATGTTATAGGTGGCAGACGAGCCGACGGATCACCTGATAGTAAGCTATTGCCGCCATCCCTATGAACGTTTCTATAAGACCGCCGTATGATATGGCCGCCTCACAGAATGGGAGACCCTGAATGAAGAAATGGGAGAGCCATTCATGCTGAAACGTGGATTTTTGTTTTATGTTATAATTGGCAGACGAGTCGACGGATCACCTGATAGTAAGCTATTGACGCCATCCCTATGGACGTCTACTGGTGTTGTAGGTGTCTACAGGGTGTATCTGTGAACATTTACATCCCTTTAACCACGTGTTCTATCAACCATTTTGAACAACATTTGTTCAACGACTTTTCGATATACGCATAAAAAAAATATTCATACAAAGTCTGTCACGTGACATGGTCATTTTATACCAAACCTTTAACCACCTTTAGTAGGCCACTAGTGTTCAATACATACCAGCGCAGTTATTGACGCAGACCCGTCTCTCCATGGCGGCGCCGGCGTCGCAGCCCTCCGGCGACAGGCACTTGCGCGTGCGCGTGCGCCGGCCCGTGGCGCCGCCCTCGCCGCAGCCGCCGAGGCACTCGCCCCACTCGCTCCAGCACGACCATTCGCCTGGAATTGAAATACGACGTTATTAAGCGCTGATGAAAATTCGATTGGAATTTATATTTAGGTATATTTCGAGATCGTCGGTCCACCTGGTAGGAGGCCTGCCACGTCTGCGGCCTTCTGCACGTGGCCTCCGCTCAAGGACCTTTCCACCCCAACGGCCGTCTGTTCTCTTCGCAATGTGCCCTGCCCATTGCCACTTGAGCCACGCAATCCTTGAGCCGACGATCTAGTGAAGGTCGCGGAAGTCCCTTGGATGCGGGTGGCAGAGGACCGATCTGTGTGGAGAACTTTTGGGGAGGCCTACGTCCAGCAGTGGACGTTTATTGGATGAAATGATGATGACGATGATAATGAATCTCACCTGAACAAGCATGAGTGTTGCAAGCCCTCAGCACTTCGCCAGAGCCGGAGAAGGGCTGCCTTGACACGCTAAGAGGAGTGCGATGAGTTAGTGTATGTTGATGAGCGTAACCTCACCTGTGTGTGTGGAGACCGCGACTCGGTAAGCGTAGTGTTGGACGCCCTGCGACAAGATGGGATGATGATATTCGAAGGCTGGCTGCTGTGGGCTGGATGAGAGTGGCCGAAAATCGGGAGCGGTGGCGTGCATTAGGGGAGACATATGTCCAGCAGTGGACGAGTGTGGGTTGCTGATGATGAACCTCACCTGAGCAAGCATGAGTGTTGCAAGCCCTCAGCACTTCTCCAGAGCCGGAGCAGGGCTGCCTCCTGCAGCGGCGGGTGCGGGCCTGCTGTCCGCCCCCGCACGCCGCCGAGCACGGCCCCCACGGCCCCCACGCCTCCCAGCCCCCGTCTTCTTCTAGAGGCTCGCTGCTGCAGCGGCCGCGGCCGGTGCAGTAGCGTTCTTCTTCTTTTGCTAAAGATAGCTGTGGAAGAAAACATGATTTTTAACACAATTCAGATCTTTTTATCTTAAAATGAATACGAATTTTAATTTGGCATAATGATAGGTGAAACCAATGTTCGCTGGTATCCAGGGTGTATCTGTGAAAATTTACATCCCTTTAACCAGGTGTTCTACTAACCATTCTGAAAAACATGGTTACAGGGATGTAAGCGTCCACAGATACAACCTGTATAAATACACGGGATCGTTATGTGAAATGACGAACATTGGGCGAAACCTTTGTCTAAAGGAAAAGTGGAACACAAAATGAGTGAATGACTGAAGAAGGTAGGTACAAACTCTCAGCTCTTTAACCTAAAAAATTAAATTAATTAACAATTATACAGAATATCAATAGAGACTGTAGATATTACTTACTTTTATTTGTTCTGGTGATTGAGCTCTACATAGGAACTTGAATCTCTTCTCCATGTAACTGCCGTCCGATGTGTTATCTGGAATTGGAAAAATATTAATAGATTTCAATAGCTTAGTTATTCCGTAGTTGAGAACTTTAAAGAGTTTTTCCTACATTCACAAACATAATTCAAAGGTTTGGTAAGGGTAAGCTTGCCTTCTTCAGCTGGTCACAAGTATTCCTGTCAAACTGGCTGAAGCCAGTAATGACTGGAACTATTCCTGTCACTTTGGATAACATACAAAAAGAATACCAAACTCACCAGGTATCTGTACCCAGGGCGTCCAAGCTGTCGCCTTCCTCAGCTCACACGGCCTCAGGTCACAGATCTGCCTCTCAGTCTTGTTTCCCTCGCAGTCAGCGCCTCCATGCTTCGGCGCGGGTTCGGAGCAGTTCCTCCGTTTCTCTCGCCAGCCGGCTGACGGGCCGCATCCAGTTCCCCCCGCGCTGGTGCAAGCGGACCAGGGACCCCAGGGAGACCAGCCTCCGTCTACTGGAGCTAGTTGTGGATCTGAGAAGTTTGGAAATTGGTTAGAAAGTACTGGAAAAGGCATTCGGAGTAGTCGCTACTATGATGGGATTAGGCTTAATCACGGCGCTTGCCTAATGCAGATTGAGGATCACAAAAAATGATCGAAACATACTTTCTGCTCGATCTGAGACCCCAAGATCACGGCTCGGTACTTAAACCACTAGACCAACGAGGCGTTCATCACTGAGGGAGATTCTAAGTGATGTCAAATGCTGTTTTGGTTAATGTGTCCTTGGGGTCTTATAGTAAGCAATTGCCGCCATCCATGGACCCTAGGCAACACCAGTGGAGTTACAAGTGTAGGTACTGTCACCCTTTTTTTCTAGAAGGCTTTATGGTCGTACCTATTTCATTTGGGACATTATAATTTTCTTACAAATACTAATATAATTCCAATCTGTTGTAAGTACCTAATGATACAATTATTATGTTGATCTAGTTTTTGAAACTCACCGGGACAAGGCGGTAGATTAGTGCAGTAGACGTCCTGAGAATCCAGACCGACGCAGACTCGACCGCCGAACTTTGGCTCGGGTGCCGAACACGCCCGCCGACGAGACTTGACTGCGATCCCGCAGGTAGCCGAACATTCCGACCAGCCGGACCAGGGAGACCAGCCGCCGTGGACGGTGCAGTTTGTTACTGAGATGTGTGAACCTGAAGACGGTGTGAAAAGTTTAGCTTAGCCTTAAATTATGCTTCTATGTAATCTACACTCCAATTTATTTATTAGACTTACAAATCCTGGATCATGGTCCAAGCCATCCAAGCATAGGTTTCAAGGGCCCTCGATCGACGGTATTGGATGCAAGCAGGAAATAAGGAACTATCCTAAGGATATATTGACCTAACTCGATGCTTAAATTAGGATGTTCATCTATGTTACTCTCTATTTACCACAGATTATAGAAGACTAAATAATATCTTACCAAATTTTCTCGCTTGCAGACTACTTATTACTACTGGCTAAGTTCATCCGCTGTCCAAATTTTTAATGGGAAACCACTATCAGCATATCCTAACCGGTCTCCTTCCAAGTAGGAAGAGACCTATGTGCATATTGATGGTTTTATAACGACATTGCTTTACGTCTTACCTTGACATTGCTGTCCTCCATTGGCAGGTTTCGGGTTGTCGCATCTCCTCGTCCGACACATGCACATGTCGGGCTTCTCATCTCCGTAGACTGTGTGTGACGTTCCATCTTGCATGCACGACTCCCACTTAGACCAAGAAGACCATCCGCCGTCCACTGCAAAATAAAAAGACTAATGTTTCTTTCATTCATCTCAAGATGTACCGGTATTTAATGTATGAACGATACGTCTTTTCACTATTTCAGTCATTATCCAAAAGCTGGATTCGTAAATAATTGCTTCACAACACTACCTATCTCCAGCTTTTTTCATTAACAAAACTTCAGATCCAAATAACAAGTAGGTTGGTTGCATGATGTTTTTCCACTCTTCAAAGCTACAAAACATTTAAGTAGCACTGCGATAGATTAAGACTCACCAGCTGTATTATATTACGATCAGTGGCTTGCAGCAGCTCGGCGTTTTGTTTGTAGCTCCTCGTTCTCACAAACAGATTCCGGGTTCCATCTACCCCCAGTGCTGGTAATTCTTCTTCATAGCTGACATTAAGACACCAATTACAAATTAGGACCAGGACTTACCAGCTGTATTAAGTTTCGGGCAGCTCCCAGTAGCTTGTAGGAGCTTGGCGTCGTCTGTATAACTCTTCGCTCTCACGCACAGTTCTCTGGCGGGGTCATCCCCCCAGTGCTATTTATTCTTCATAACTAAGTATAAAGCATTTAAGTACCCTACGATAGACCAGGACTCACCGGCTGTATTATGTTTCGGGCAGCTCCCAGTGGCTTGCAACAGCTCGGCGTCGTGAGTATAACTCCTCGCTCTGACGCAGAGTTCCCTGGCGGTGTCCCACCCGCAATGCGGGTCGGTTGCGCCCACGCAGCCCGCGCGGCTGCGGTAGCGGGAGCAGCGCTCGCTACCGATGCGGAGGACGCCGGAGTCACTCCCTATGTATATTGACATCTAAGGACAAAAGTGAAGGACAAGTGGTATTTTCTTTTTGCTTCTTCTAAGTCTTACACTCTTGATGGAGTGGTTGTGGTTATGGTGGCGGTGAGTTTTATACTTAATTATAAAAAAAGATATTCATTCATTTATTGATCTGACCGGGAATGGAACCTGAACTGAATGGATTTTGCAATTGACTGTCACACCTTAGCTGCAAAGCCATCATGAGGTCGGGGTCAAGATTATAGTTAATTGGTGACATCATACCAGGTATTTGGTTGGTATTACGTTATCTTTAAATATTAGAAACCCCACATAAAAAAAAATCATACACACTACTCACCGTATCCTTCACAAACTGCATGCTCTGCACGTCAAATCCGCCATCTCCATCTTTGAGCTTCCACACCTCCACCAGACACGCCCCCACAAAGTGAGGCAGTATCGCCAGCTTCATCACCTCCCCTGCCTGAGTCGCCACGAACACCACAAACTGCCTGCCCACGCTCTTGGTGGTGGTGACGTCAACGGTGACGTGGGTGAACCGCTGGGAGTTCATCTTGAAGACTGGTTCTCCGGAGATAGGCTGGATGGGCTCGTACATGAGTTTGTAGTTTTGGTATTCCATTGCTTGGTGAGTGCTGGAAGAGAGAAATTAATAAATGCATTTTTTTATATTGAGGATCATTCAAGATGTCCTCACTCTCGCCTGATGGTAAGCGGCCGTGAGATCCAAATATGAGATTGACATTTGACAGGCACAAAAGAACAACACAAGAATCTAAAACAGTGTATCATAAATATCTCAATTATTTGGAGAGGCTATTCTCGAAACTTAATCCTAGTTATTTTTATGTATTTTTTACAAAGCAGCGGACGGAACCAACCTTGAAATGCAACAGAGATAGTAAGGTTACAAAAATACCCTAACTTTTAAAAATTCGAAAAAAGCATAACTCAAATTCAAGATTCACCACTGCTTAAGTTTTCAATAGACTCCTATGTTAATCTTCCCTAAAACAACAGATAGGTGTGCTTTACTTATATGATAAGAGGTAATCAAGAAAGCGAATAATTTCATAGGAATGGATTCCCACCTGCAAACGGTAGTTTATAAAATACGACACACCCTGCAAAACTTGTATCGAATTAATTGAATAGAGAGCGACTCGAATCGCTGTCTGCCAAGACAATATCTACTAATCAAGACCGGCTAGCTACTTTAGGCGCTAGGGAGATCTAGCCTCGCTATGCAACTTCTAATCCGAAATGCTTCAATGAATTTGTTCTGTGTGGTTACTCCCGCTTTCTTTCGCCACAGCGTTTCTCAAGAACCCAACAAGACTACGACAAACTATGGAATGATTCGCCTACAACAAGCATTTCCGCACTGATGTGACCTTCAAGAAAATAACGCTAATCCTTTTTAAAAGGCCGACGTTTTTCTGACTCCTATGGAATGAAAATACGCTAGGTAGGCGTGCTGTTAGACTGCAGTGGTCTAATTTCAACGTCAAGGGTTGTTTAACTACATTTTGACATCTCACATCAAAAATAACCAATAGATGGATTGTTACACGCAATAGCCCTCATTGCTTTAGCATCAGATGATCATCATCTCGTCTGCTATCGATTACAAAAACACATCCTTGAAAAGCAAATAAATTCCAAGTACACATACTTAGCATCATGCCTGCATCGGAAGTGGTCTTTGGTCTCCATGCTCGGCGACCGAGGCTCCCAGGAAGAAGTCGGCGTGTCCTGCACTTTGTAGGGACCCTCGAAAGCCGCGTGGATGTCAGACATATTGTAGATGCAGACTGCACTGCCTGCTATGCTGTTGCTGTTGGGTAAAGAAACAAAATGTGAGTAGGTATTCTATTGCTTATTTGGCTGATGAACTTAAAAATACCTACTTACATTATTGGGATAAAAGAAACCCTGTTGATAAAACTTTTTAACAAATACTCTAGGTTGATCCAAATTTAACTCTGAGGAATGCTATCAGACACACACTAGTTCTATAGGTGCAAAATAATAATATACACTTGGTTAAAGACATTGCGTTACATAATGTGCCTATCTGTACATATTTTTCAGACTATGTTGTTCAAATAACGAGTACAATAAGTATTTAGAAGAACGTTACTCTTCATCAATACTCCCTACATAAAGATTTGTTTTCAAGTATAATAAAGACGTCAAGATGAAAATTCCAGAGCATTTCATAACTTTGAAATTCTTGAAACACCATATGGACGTCGTCAACAACTTATTACCTATCTCATAACAAAGTCCACGTGCGTTGCACAAGTACCTATGTTATATCTTTTTGTATATCTGTGTCATGATTCATTTGTTATCGCTATCGGCAACTCGAGGGACGTTCCACTCGTTAACGACTACGACCTATTGGAGTAAATCAGCATGTTTACCGAAGCCCAGACAGCTTGGCAGCGCGTGTGTGACTTTATTATCATCTATGGGTACTTAAAACAATCGCATGATACTGTTTTAAACAATGCAGATGGTTATGCACTTTTTATAAGCTAGCAATTGTCTTTGAACTCACATATGATAGTGGAACACGACACAAAGACACAATTGTATTGTAACGGTGTTGATTAACTATAAACTATAAATAGAAACATTTATTTTATCATTCTTTCAAGGAAAATATTAAAAACTCATCAGTAGTACATACGGGTGTAGCTATTAAACAAGTGAGAGAAATTACTGCTGTCTACTAAGGTAGATGACACAATAAAACTAGCTAATGATAGAACATGACATCATACTGTTGGAACTTTAACAACTTTAGCCCTCGGGAAATATATCTAGGGATGGTTTATAATCTAGAAAGAAGATATTCCAAATTACATGGAAGCTGGGTTAGGAACTAGTACAGCTGTTCAAAAAAAGGACAATATAGCTAAAACACTTCGTCATTACACAGTTTCATTATAATGGCATATCGTTGTCTAATTGAAACCAAATTAATCCCAAAAAACCGGCCAAGTGCGAGTCGGGCTCGCGCACAAAGGGTTCCGTAGCAGCAAATATAATAAACTTATTATGTCAATTTATACACCTGGTGAATGGAGCCTAAACTCTCCCGATATTTTGCCTTGTACTTTTTTTCAGTGTAAGCACAATAACTTAACCAAAATTACAGTTAAATCAACCTATCTCAAAAACTATAAGAGATACTTTGATCAAACCAAAAATCGTTGAAAGAGTTAATTAGCATGCATCACCTCTATTTTTTTTAGAATTTTATACCCCGTAGTTATAAAAATAGAGGGGGGGGGACATACTTTTTACGACTTTGAGAGCTGATATCTCAAAAACCGTTCACTTTAAGAAAAATGTTTTTTAGAAAACTTTATATCATTTTAAAAGACCTTTCCATTGATACCCCACACGGGTATGTACATCGAAAAAAAAAATTTCATCCCTCAGTTACATGTATGGGGGGCCCCACCCCCAATTCTTTTTTTTACTATTTAGTGTCATATTTTTGTAGCGGTTCATACAACACATATTCCCATCAAATTTCATCACTGTAGTACTTATAGTTTCCGAGTAAATCGGCTGTGACAGACGGACAGACGGACAGACGGACATGACGAAACTATAAGGGTTCCGTTTTTGCCATTTTGGCTACGGAACCCTAAAAAATGTAATATAGAACAGCAAAATCCATCTTAGCGGGAAAGACAATTTCATTATGATGTCTGTCATCTTTTAGGTTTGACCAAACAAACTATGTATTAGTGATGTCAACGTTTTATGTGATTACATGGTTCTCGTCGTATTTCCTTTGACGCCATATTGTTTTCTTGATTAGGAGTCAAATCAATACATATATTTTCTCTTTTTGTAATACTGTGCAATGTCCTAGCCAGTTATGGAGCATGTCTTTTTGAGGTTGAAGTATGCGAAGACTGACCTGGGCGTAGAAAACGTAGCAACCAGAATCTTCTCCTGTGGCAGATACTCGACGCTTTGCACTTCATCATAGTAGAACGGGAATTCTCCAGGAATGGGACATTTTAGTCGAGCCTTTAGGAAGGTACTCCACTTGTTTTTGAGGAGAAGGTAGCCACGATCGTTTTTGCAGACGCGGGCGATCCGGGAATAGATTGTCTGGAAGAGGAAAATATTATTAATAAATTTGACCAAAACTTTACATCGGACAAGGTACTACGTGGTGATACATAACCAAATGAAAATAATCAATAGCAATCTAATTTGCTGAAAACCAACGACTATGGCCTATTCTTGAAGAACTTTAGTGTACATGAAGAGTGTAGAACAAGGGTCATAGAAAATAATACAGTGTTTACGGATGATAACGCCTATCAGACTCATGCTCTTAAATACAAGTAAAGATTGAATCTCACCTTTCCACAATTCAGAAACTCGACAGCAACCTCTCTAAAGACGAAGTACACGAAGTGGTCATCTTCAAAGCTTCCCACGAATTGGGGCTCATTCAACCAACTGAGGTCATATTGGGGCGTCCGAAGGGTGCCCACGTCACGCGAAGCTGAACCGCTACTCCTGTATAGGTAATGAATCTTTCAATTATCTTAACATTTTGTATTTGTACATATTTACACCAGGACCGACCGGTAGACCGGCGCCCAGTTGGCCGACCTAGGTATCACCTACACGTCATTGAAAACTGATCTACGAAAACTTCAGGTCAATGACAGACAAGAAGTAGTGTACTTATTAAAGCCTTAATAAGTACAACATGGCTGTTTCTAATAATGTGAACATATCGTTGGTAACTTTTATATGATAGGAGGCGAAAGAGTAATTTTTGAGCCTCCTGAAGTAATAATCCCCGCTCAAATCAACACCAGAAACAAGGGTGCGCTGCCGACAATTAGGAGTTTTAGTAGGCACGGTTTTAGATACCGAGAAAATCTGAGTCACTCTTAGAATGTCTTACCTGCATATTGCAGTGTCGGAACTGGTGAAGTCAGTAGGGGTGCCGGCATAGTACTCCCCATTGCTGGTCAATATTGCAGTCACATTGGAGTGCGGGTTGTAGGGGCAGTTGGCCACACCTGTCATCCACTCCGTCACGTTTTGTATCGACTCGATCTGTTGACAAAAATGTTTGTATTAATCGATAAATACTAGCTAATAGATGAAAAGGCGAGGAGAAGACCAGAAGAAAAGGGTGCATTCACCCAAAATTCACCCAAAAAATAGGATCAAAAGTTAATCTAAGTTTTATGTTTTTATTCGTCTATTTTAACACATCTGCCATCTCTTTAAAGGACGTTGGGAGAATGGTTGTTATGAGAGTAGCCGCTTGCTCCATAAGACGATTTTTCGCAACATCCGACTATCTCATTCTGACTTAAACTAACCAAGCGTTGGACGATATCGGTAACTTGCTCAGCTCTCTCATTACCATCAACATTTCAATAGACGCGCACTGCTGGACATAGACCAAGGTTCTCCATACAGATCGGTCCTGTGCCACCCGCGTCTGAAGAATTCCTGCGAATTTCTGCAAGTTTACAATCCGACCAGTGACCACAACCAGAACTTTCTTCTTAATTTTTTACTTTCTTTGTACTAACCTCTCTCCAACTGCAGACAGGACTGAAGGCGTTTGTTCCGCACGCCAGCAACTTGTGCTCGTGCGAGAGCAGGACCTTCACGTAGTTGTGGCAGTCTTCCTCGGTCTGGCCCTTGTCTTGGCATAGCTTGGCCTTCTCGATGGGAGCCAACCATTCAGCCCTCTCGTGGAGGCGAAGGCTTCTTAATGAAAGACGGTATAACGCGTCCCTGAGAACAAAGTAAAATACATTTAATAAATAAATAAAATGCACAGGACAATGCACAAGGATCATTAAGTCTTAAACTAGAACTAGGTTTTTTACTATGAGTAGATACAAGTACATGATAGCTCTACGGCTGACCTCAAGACTGATAAAGAAACGCAATACTCAATAGTTTATTGTTTCCCGTAAGTTAATACAAGATAAGAAGAAGAAAGCTTGGGGTAGAGATCGCTATAATAGCGGACCATTAAGGAAGCCTCTGAGCCTAAAACAAACCGGACATTACGACCAAATCTGAGTTTCCCTCCCTTTCATACGCGCTGTGTGTCGCCTTTGTTTGGATGTGAAAGGTATATTCCTATTCCTTACAGGACGGCTCGTTATAAACAACCTATGTCCAGCAGTAAACAAACACAGGATGTTAATTGTTTAGCGATAGTAGGTACATGGCATATCCCAAACGCGAGAAAATTTAGAAAAGTACATCAAGAAATTGAAATGGAAAGCTCAGCGGGAGTCACATTTAAACAAAAGCGCCTTAATGAGACTCTTAAGCTTAACAGCTTTTTACTTTGACACGAACATTTATTGTTCATCTTCAGAGTAGTAGATAGGTGCGCTAATTGAAGAAATGTCGGAGAAAAGCAACATATAATGTACTCTGCCGATATAGAGATTGCACCTTTCACATATATCTGCTAAACGTTATTTTGAGGCATAATATGTAATTTCTCAATCGCCATGTTTAGATGCTTTGTCAATCCAGAGTCTGAAAAAGCTTCTTTGCCACTGTAGTAAGCCAAAGTAAGATATCAAATTCACTTCACACAAAGCGCTACAGCAGCTGCTCGCGGCGGCTGTTAGCATCTCGCTGAGGCTGAACCTTGTTGGCCGCAACTTCTATGTTCGTAAATGTGTTGTGGTCAATGAATGTTTCCTTACTATTACTTTACCAACATACATCCAAAATTGTGATTAACTAGTGCCCACACACACTAGGTAGTGATAACAAATAGCAATTATTGTCCAAACTTAGGCTTTCAAATTAGGGTTAGAGACGAATTCTGTCAAAACAACTTCGGTCTCAAACGAAAGAATTAACTTCAAATTACGAAATTTCAATCTCGGTCATTTGGTTGAGTTCAAAGTGACTTCAAATTAGACCCCCTGATGTTAGAAATCTAGCCAACATAGGAGTATCTTTCAAATATTAATAGATATAACATTTATGTGATGTTGAGTTTACTGGATAAGCTTGAACGCTTTAATAGCAAGCAAACGTGATTGTCGAGTAGGTAGTATTAGTAGGCAGTGTAGTATCGTATTTCTGCGCAATAGTTGTATACTCTAATAAGTATTGTGTACCTACTTGTACAGTCGCGGCCTTAAGATATCACTTTTTAAATAAAATTATTTATCAAACTAATGTGTATTATGATGAAATACCAATATATATATCTTACAACATCTTATGTAAATTGACATTGACCTGACACTGTACTAATATTTAAAAGAAAAGGATAATAATCTGGAAGTAATCATGAGTCTACAAAATAACATCTCTTTACGTAAAAAAATATACGGTCTTTACCAATCTTGTACTTACAGACTATCATAAACCTCTAGCTATGTAGTGGTACATTCGTATTCATAGTACAGCACATCAACAAGCAGATACCTAATAAAGTCTATTTGCCATATCTTTGTGTTAAAAAAAATACAAACATTAACTGGCCGCAACTGTACTGTGTACCGATACGCCACCGGAATGGGATCACTTTGATTAGCAAACGCTACTGCACTGTGCAGTATTGGTTAGTACCTACGGTACCCACACAGTACACACATTAAAGTAGATAAGTAAGTGTACTCAAGAGGAAGTATAAATTGACGATAAATCCTTTTTTGATTAGCTTGTGCAAAAAATTGTGTTATCGACTATCGACTTAGAAAGCATTAGAGTTGTTGAAAGCTGTTTTTAAAGATATCATTATTTTAACGAGCTCTTTTTTGATCCCTTCATAGTAGTAGGCTTACCTATATTTTTCATCCTTGACAAAAATATTTTAATATTTTTAATATTTTGGCTGCTATCTTGCTAGGTAAGAACGTAATTAACTCTGCCAATGTCGAGTGATTAAAGAGTTACTTTTTTTTATAAAATTTACCTATGTAGCGATATTATATTCTCCTGAATTTTATTTTTTAATTGTGTTTTACATCATCTAGAACAAAGGAATAAAGCGTACCTACAACCAATACATAATATTATGTACGGCATGTTGTTAAGAGGGAGATTCTTACAGAAATGTTATTGTGCAAATAATGTGGCTACCGTTCCTAATGCGAGCGATCTTAGCCTGTGTCAATAAACAATTTTGCATACCTAATATAATATTTTCTCTTTACAAAAAAAAAAAGCAATGGTCATCAGCATCATCGACATCGTGACAGGAAAACTAAACCAACGGATCTTGGTTACATGTTTAAATCATTATCTCAACAAATTAGTATCTAAGCATCTACTTGAAGGAAGTAATTTTCCTCTCGCTGTTTCCCTCACCATCAAGCAATGATAGAAAATAGCAACTTACGGAAAATATCCCCTAGATTACTCATAACTGTAAATAAGGCTTCGGACCACATTTCCAATATAAAATTGGCCTCACGCAAGGTTCGGTTTTCTAATCTAGTTCTTTGTCCGTTAACTCTCAGAAGCGAGCCAAACAGGCTGCCTACTACGGCTTTGAATGCCGGCTAATCCATTTGGATCAAACTGGACGGTACGTGGACGTTTTCATTAAGTATATTTATAAAACGGTAACAGTCTAGGTGAGGGTTATACATGGCAAACCTACCACCAACCAATTATACGCATAATATAAGTATGTATCGATAGTGCTCAAGTGTGTGCGCAAAGACAGGTACACTCCCTAACCCTCATATATCGATGGGACACCATGTGACACGACCGAAGAGAGATCAGGCACAGAGCTAACGGCTTAACGACCAACGTGCTACCAACTTTTAAACTTTCTCCCATTCCTTAATTATATCTAGTTATCCCTTAAAATGGTCATAGTCTTAACAGTCATGGCTATATCTATATACTTATATCTTCTATCTATACTATTTATAAAGAGATAACTTCTATACGACAGACAAGGCTTATAGGTAAACCGAAAACACGAAACGCTTGCGCGTCGTAACTGGACACAGCGCCATCTATTGGCTCATTTCTGAATCACGGTCCCGAAGCGAAGTGAGGGCGGGCCACTAGTAATAAATACAGTAATTTTATTGAAGCAAAATAATACTTTCAATCTGTACTAACTTGAGCTTCATGCTAGAGTATCGAATGCTTTCCAAGGCCACCACTATCAATTTCGTTATTGAAAATTCAAACGATCGCAACTAATGGGCAAACTATAGAGTAAGTAACAAGCTTAGTTGAACGGTCCCTCCGTTTTAGCATATCCTGACTAAACTACCGATAGCCTCTGCCGATCTAAGAGAAACTCATAGTTACAGCTACTGCATATCTTGGTAATAAACTTTAGAAAGCTGCGGAAAGGTCCTAGATTTTACTGTTTTACTGTGACTTTGTAGAAACTAATACTATCATTATAGGGATCTAATCTTATTTGTTATACGGCGGATCTTAAGCAGATAAATACTTAGATCTTACTTACCTACATGGATGGACTGAACTATTAAAAAAGACCTCATTATGTCCACAAAACAATCTATATTGTTGATAATCGGATTTGTTTTTAATTTTGATTGAATTAGTATCAAACCCATTAAGATAAGTTAATCTCTGATATAAGATACAAACAAAATTAACGAAATTAGTTGGCCTAATTTTGACCTAATAAATTCGAATAATTAAATTTATATCAGAGCAGGTCCATCAAAAACGTATCTTAGATACGAGTTCATACAAACACGTTTACTGAAGATAAGACAGATAACCACTTCCTCTACGGGCAGTGGCCGTCAACATTTTTTGTGCGCCGACGAACACATAATTGCTAGTGTTATAGTACCTGCTGATTTTTTATTTCCGTTTCCATTTGTAATTTAATTTGCAATTGTAGGTTAAAATAAACGTTCTTAGTTAAGTCTTATGAAAAATATCATTCGATCAATATAGCCCAATGAAACTATTTTTATATAACCCAGAATATTAATATGCAACATATTCCAAATCCAACGTCCGTATCGCCTACTCCGTATTTTGATATCGAAAGTAACTGCCTTCGTGGTGGTTAGAACCTCTAAAACCGAATCGAACCATCGTGGGACCAAAACTCACGGAGAACATAATGGTATGTTCGTTTCCTTGTGAATCAAAGAAGATCGTCTGCCCCATCCCTTTATAAGCTTGCTTATGCTTCTATTCTATCTAATGATGTAATAGAACTCTCTAGGGCGATTTCAACAGCCTACACTAAGAAGAAAACTTAATGAATTATCCGTGATTATCGCTCAATGACACCTGTAATATGCCAAAAACAGGTATTAACTTATTATGACATTGAAGTAATAACTTTTGACAAATTAGGATAATACATGAAAAAAAACTATGTGCTCATTGAATAAAGAATAGGAACTTAAGGTTTAACACCTCAGTCCACAATGTGAAAACCACTTGAGCAAACAAAATGTTTTAATAGCTGGCCAAATGCAAAGCGTATTGACACTATAGCGCAAACATCAGTCTCCTCTGCTTTGATCTAAGCCGCTGCAATTTACACCTTACACTGATCCAAATCCATCCTGGGTAACTGTACTTTTGTAACCAAATCACTTGAGCAAACAATTTTATATGAACCTTTCTGCGTTGATATAAAGAAGATTATACACAATATTGCTATCTGACCTAATTTTTTTTTTCATCTCAATAGTCAGCAGTCAGTCAGATAGTATTTCTCGTTGCATTATAACGTGTCAGCTTGTGACCACGACTGCTGCAACGTAGCCGAAATGTCAAGCTTAAGAAGAATATTATAATGTAACTTAACAATGAACGTCGTTTTAATTCCCGTTTTAATATTGTATTCTTTCATTGTCAAATATTATCCTCCTACCAATTATACGCAAGATATAAACAAAAATCTAGAAAATTTTACAGATTGTAGTTAGCCCTAATGCCTTCTCGTATGTTAGACGGTAGTTCCGATTGTAATTACCAAACTGTTCAAATCCTGAATCATGTAAGTGTACCTCGGACTTCAATGCGGATCTCCACGTAAAAGCAATTTGTAAAACCTAGTTCAAAACACCTTTTATTTTAACAGGTGTTCAAATTGCTAACATTACAAATACACAGTATTTCTAAATTTACTTTATTAAAATAAAGTCAAATAAGCTAGTAAACAACATTAGTAATTGAATCGTCATATTTGACCTACATCATTGTGAAATAATCATTAATTAAACGAATAGATTACAAAACAACGATTACATTAGCTATTTTAAACTGTTTACAGACGCGTGATAAAATAAGTAACTCACATACGAACAGACCTAATTAACATTTTATAATATTACTAGCGGCCGCCCGCGACTTCGTCCGCGTGGAAAAGTAACTTTTTACCCCCCTTTTAACCCCTTACAACCCCCTTAATATTATTATGTTGATACAACTTAAACAAATTATTTCGACCAAATTTGGTACCATAAAAACGGTCATTGTGACTAAACCTTAAAAGATAGACATATGCCGTCGCGGACTTTTTTTTAGATCATGTATAGAGGAATAATTCTTTCATACATATTTTTTGTGTATCTTGAACCGTTTTCGCAGCGCACGCAAAGAAAGCCTTCAAAAATGAATAATTTTCCCCGTTTTTTACACATTTACCGCTCTGTCTTTCCTCCTATTGGTCATAGCGTAATGTTATTTAGCTATAGCCTTTCTCGATAAATGGACTATCCAACAAAAAAAGAATTATTCAAATCGCACCAGTAGTTTCGGAGATTAGCGCGTTCAAACAAACAAACAAAACCTCTTCAGCTTTATTATATTAGTATAGATGTGCTTAAATATGAAGTTTCATGGTGTTATTTTTTAATATAAAGAAATCCTATACAAACTTTCAACCCTTATTTCACCCCCTCACTGGTCGAAATTTCAAAAATAATAGAACAAATGTTTAATTATATCTTATCATGTGCTTAAATACGAATTTTCATGGTATTACCTTTTAAAATAAAGAAATCCCATACAAACTCTATAATATACGGACAATGCGGAAGACGAAAGGAATCCACCCTTACACTGTGGAAGTTCCACCAGCTCGTACTAAGCGTTTTCGCTTCTTCTTTTTTGGTACGAAACTGCTAAGGAATGGAACAACTTGCCGGCTTCTGTGTTTCCAGAGAGCTACAATTTGGGTGTCTTTAAGTCGAGAGTGAATAGGCTTCTTCTGGGAAAGCACGCTACATCTTAGACCTCATTGTCACTCTCCATCAGATGAGATGAGGTCAAGTGCAAACCCATCTTATATATAAAAAAAAAAAAAAAAAAACTTTTAACCCTTATTTCACCCCCTCACTGGTAGAAATTTCAAAAACGCTAGAATAAATGTTTAAGTGTCGCCGCACATGAGCCACTCGCCACAGCCACAAACGCCGCCACGAGAAGCTAGAAGCGGCTACAAAGGTAGTTGAAGCGCGCGACAGCCACTTGTGGCCGGTGGTCGACACTTGCGGTCGGTGGCTGCTACTTTTTTTAACCCTTGCGTGCAGTATCATAATGGACTCTGACGAAGCAGGTTTAATTGCGCTACTTTTGATAAAAAGATGTCGTCGTAGAAGACGAAACCGTAGTTATTGGATACATCCAATTTTAACGAATGTACACAAATGCAACGAGTGGCGTGTGGCGGCTTTTTGTGTCGGTGGTGCGAGCCACAAGATGCCAGCTGCGACGATTTGAAGCGTGTGGCCGCCACCGGCGCCAACCGTGTGCGGCGAGTCCATATAAAATGTATGAAAAATTACAGGAAATATGCCAGTGGCGGCGTTTTGTGGTTGTGGCCGGTGGCCCGTGTGCGGGATCCCTAATTATATCTTGTTAAGTGCCCAAATATAAAGTTTCATGGTTTTATCTTTTAAAATTAAGAAATCCCATACAAACTTTCAACCCTTATTTCACCCCCTCACTGGTAGAAATTTCAAAAACGCTAGAACAAATGTTTAATTATATCTTGTTAAGTGCCCAAATATAAAGTTTCATGGTTTTATCTTTTAAAATTAAGAAATCCCATACAAACTTTCAACCCTTATTTCACCCCCTCACTGGTCGAAATTTCAAAAACGCTAGAACAAATGTTTAATTATATCTTGTTAAGTGCCCAAATATAAAGTTTCATGGTTTTATCTTTTAAAATTAAGAAATCCCATACAAACTTTCAACCCTTATTTCACCATCTTCATCCCTATTTTTAACAATTAAAAGTAGCCTATGTCCTTTCCCTGGGTCTAAAGATTGTCTGTGCCAAATATCATCAAAATCGGTTGTGAGGTTTAAGCGGGAAAGCGTAGCAGACAGACAGACAGACAGACAGACAGAGTTACTTTCGCATTTATAATATTAGTATATATAGTATGGATGGATTTATCGCTTACCATCAGGCCAATCATGTGCAAACAATGCCAACAGAGTGTAACTAAAAAAGAGAACATTAAAGATTGCTTTACCATATCCAGTGGCGTAGCGTGCCTTGTCGGGGCCCCGTATAAAAAAAAAATGTTTTGGAGTCCCGCAGCCCACCATAAGGATGTTGAGTGTTACCAACTTATGAACGCACCCGGGAAAAAAAGTAATTGCTTTATAGAATTTTGTCATTTGTAAAATAAAATAAATTAGAAAGTTTTAATTTTTTTTCCTCACACACTTTGTGTATCACACCGTATAATTGGCGGTAGCTACGCCCCTGACCATATCTTTTCCGATCAAACGTTTCTTTACGTTACTCTCGGTATAAATTTACATTCCGAATCTGCGGTAGATAAATTTGTCATTCATATAGGTATACAACTAAAAGGTGATGTTATATATGGACCTACACTCTTTCAATAAAGTCGTGAAATTTTATCATTTGGGAACTAATATGAAGTTCCATAGTATTACAAACAATGAGGCTACCATACCCTATGACGTAAGCGGCAGTGGCGCCATCAATTAATTTCATTCTTAATGCATTATAAACTGAATATGATTTTTTCCTTGATCCCCAATCAATTTCGCCACAAACGAAGTCGCGGGCGGACGCTAAGCGCCAACATAAAAGCTTTCATGCCCATGCGCAGCTTTCACTCATACAAAACTTTTACGGATATGGAATTACGGTACATCCGGTAAGTATTTGCTTTATTTAATACAGTATTTTAAACTGATTTGAATTGCGAACTGGTTTAAATCGGAAATTGGATTAAATTGACGATCGTGTAAAGTAAATATCAGACAGTCTCTCAGCAGCGTTCGGATAGGGAGCCTACAACGAAACAGTCCCGCAACCATGAGAATATAACCGGTCGGCAGTCAAAAGAGACGCACAGCACTGGTAAAGGGATGGGGATAAAGATATGGTCGTAAGTTCTAAGTTCTAAAAGTAAAAAAAAATGCTTTTCAGATTTTCGCGTTGCATAATAACTAAAAAATATAAAAACGGAATTTAACGCGGTTTACCATACAGAATAATGTACCTACTTAAAAATAAAAGTCGCGTTAAATCCCAGTTTAATATTTTATAAATATTAAAGTTTTTTTTCCCCAAAATAATTTCTCGTCAACGAAATATTCCAACCATAGATCTGGAGGTAGGAAATCAATACATAACCAATAACTTGTCAGAAGGGACAATTTGATGAATTTAAACTAAATACGATCCTACAATTTAATCACTCAATAGCTTTAGTTGTATCTATTAGTTGCAGACTAAAAATTAAGAGAGGAACTGTTTGTTAACAATTGGAAACATTCCACTGAATGGTAGCACTAGATTGACTCCATTCAATTTGAGACTCTACACCACAAGATAGAAAGTGCAGTTCAGCTTTCACTAAACAAGGAAGTCCACGTTTTGCGCTATAAATTAATTGTTCCGCTCACACTCTGTTGGCACTAGATAGGTATGCCACAGTGAAATGGGTGCACACTGCACAGTAAGCAATCAACTAATCACCATTGGTATGTAGGTAAAGTTAAAATATACATAGTAAACTCACTAGTTTACTATGTATATTTTGGCTATAGGCCACTATAGGTAAAGGCCACTTGACTGCCTTTACTTCTTACTTACTGACTTATTTAGATCACCGCCAATAGATGGCGCTAGGAGCCGATTACGTCGCGCAAGTGTTTTGCCTTTTCAGTTTGTCTTCAAATCAACATCTTTATAAATTGTACTAGTGGCCCGCCCTCACTTCGTCTCAGGAAAGTAGTTCTACTGTATACCAATAGCTGGCGTTGCTTGGGAGTTAATTACATGCAAGTGTTTCGTGTTTTCGGTTTACCTATAAGTGGATTATGTAGATGACAACACAACAATTTTAATATCAACCTAATTCAAAAATATGGGTATGAATGGCTTAAAACGCTTGTGCGATATACGATAAAGATAACTTCTTTAGACAACCATGAGGCTTATAATTAAAGTAATTCGAAAAGACGAAATACTTGCGCGATCTAATCGATAGGTACCCATTAAGTACTATCTATTGGAAGCTTCGTTTACCGACCTTCTACCCCTGGGGAAGGATTATGACCATACTCCTTATACTGCCTAGAGATGCTTCACTCCCACATTATTGCTATTGTGCAAAAGGGCTGGGTTCGTTTACCTAACAAACTAAACGGACGGTTATGACACAAGCGGGACTTTTAAATTAGACAGTTTATTCGTTTGAAAACACTTGACTCGTTTGAAAATTATGATCATCGCCTATTTGTTCCACTTTGTGGGTCTAAAATTAAATTAGGTAGGTACTCTTTGTGGATACAAGGTAAACATCATTGACGAGGTGTGTTGTCAAAGAATATAAATAACAATAGGTCTTGTTCAACGTACCAGTTGATACCTACACAAGTACGCATTTACATACGATTTACGGGCTTGATTCTCTAACATCTATTGAGGCTCTGGTTTACTAACATAAGTATATTTTCAGACACAGTCGATTGTACCAGCTACTGATCATCATACTAACATCTGACAAGCAGAAATTTTCTCACCACTTTTTAATTACCTATATTTTAATAAGAAACTAATATTTTATTTTATGTTTCAGGATACAATGTAGAAACGCAGCCTGAGGCTGTGAAACGCATGTTTGTACAAAAAGCTATGCAACTCAGATTTACAGGTACTTCTTGCGAGTGTAATTGAATTCCACGAACCTTGTTTAGGTTCCATACTACCATTTCTATGTTATTTCCACAATAACGTTGACAAAACATACGTCGGGCTAAATTGCGCCAGGGTCGCCGACTACCGATGTTCTGTGTTACGCAAACCTTTGACACGGCTAGGCCAATAATCACCTATTAGAATGCATTATGCAGATTCATTAACACCGAATTCCGTTACGTTTGTAGACCAGTTTCGAGGTGATACAAGTGTTTTGTGTAGGGCTGTCATACATACTACTATTTGTTGTCACATTAAAAACTTAGATAATATAAAGTAGGTTTTAAACTTACTACACACTTATACACATTTATACTTATTTATATTTCTGCTTAGTGTACGTCTATCAACATTTTACCAAATTTGATTTGTACAAGAAGGTAAAAGGGTTAAGTGTGATTCTAAATTTAGTACTTAACATGTTGAATTTTCTTGATTATAACACATTGTAATCTTAATTATTAAATTCACTGTGCAGCTCGTAGCACTGTCAAGAGATGACCATTGGTTAAGATAAAATATCCAGTCACTCCTTAATAACTAAAAAAATCCAAGTAGAGTGCACTTTTACCTTCGGCTTGATCCTCAATATTTGACTGTATTAATACTAGAAGGTTATCGTAATCAGACCATATCAAGGCGAAACCTTCCCTTGTTATGAAATAGTAATGCAATTTAATCGATGTTTCGTGCCATAGTCTCTTTCCTTAATCGAAAAGCATTAGATGATATAAAAATGATTGTATGAATGCAAATGATTTCATAGAGAAGATCCGAGCAGTGAATATGATGTAAGAATTTTGATTAATGATTTCTTGGCGAGTGGGTTAAATGGTCTTTTAAAAAATGCTGTAATTTTTATCGTCATCGTTACGATATAATTTTTGAAGACTATTTTGATAGCCTGCGCTATGAGTCTGCACTCGGATCTTAAGTATTGTCAATTCTTTATATCTTCTACTCAAATGCAAGACCAAGACGAAACCAGTCTTAATATTGCTCTTTTAAATTAAGTTTTTGCTTAACTGAATTCGCTATAGATGCAGACTTATTCTCTAGTCACTTATTGAAACAGTTTATTGGTGTTAACGACACTAAACAATTATCTTTATAATGTATCGCATTACATACTGTTTCAATTTTATGAACTATGCCTCTAAAGCAAATTTGCCTGATAATACCACAACTGACATATTTGATCAGTAACTTTTTTTGCAATAAGGAGTCAAATTTTAAGCGACACTAGATCTTTATAAAAAACTAATGGCCCGCCCTCACATCGTTTCGGAACAGGAGTCCCACTGTCCCACTGTCAATAGATGGGGCTAAACGTTGATTATATCGCGCTCGTGTTTCGCCTTACCGGTTTGTATATTATAAGGTTAGCCGGTGCTTTTAGAATTTATCTCTTTATAAATAGTAGAAGAAGATAGAATATTGTAGATAGTTACAAAATTAGCGTCAACCCTAGTTATCTAGTGACTTGACAAGCAGGTGAGTGACTCAAGCTGTTTGAACAAGTTATTAGGGCGGGCAAACCGTGGGCCATGTTATCGTCATTAAAATATTGTTATGATAACATTAAATAAGTCTTTACGAGCGATGATTTACGCTGCGCATGCGACTAAGGTTTATAGTGGCTGTAAAAAGTAGCAGTTTGTTGACGAATGTTGTGTAATAATTGAGTGAAGTAAGGAAGCACGAGTTTTGTGTCAAAGAATTTGTAGATGGTTATGGTAATTTTGTACCCAAATAGATTTTTAACTCATATGGTTAAAATAACAGGGACACGTTTTAAACGTAAATCAGCGTTTACTGCTCAAGAGTCTGTTGCACATCTTCTATACTATTTATAAAGTGGTTAATGTTACAGACCACGTCGGAGCTTATAGGTAAGCCGAAAACACGAAACACTGGCGCGATGTAATTGATCGCCATCGCCATCTATTGGCAGACTACTTTCCCGAAACTAAGTGAGGGCGGGCCACTAGTTGGTAATAAGCAAGCTTTAGTTATAGTATGTCAATGCCTCGGTCACAGTCAAAATTAAAGTGAAAATTTATTGAAATAATTTGTATCCATTGGTCCGTATATACTTACCTTCGTCGTGAGTATGGACAGCCCCATATCAATCAATGTAGTTATAGAAGATATTAAAATCCAAAAGATGCTTCGCTAGGTTCTAAAATAAGATAATGTGCCACGCTATGTATCGTCCCAAGTTGATTATGAATTAGAATATTGAGAAAAGTTATAACGATTCTAGTCTACAGACAGTAAATGAAGTGATGTTCGTTAGTATGTCTGAAACATATTCATAATTATATTTATCTACTTAGTATGATTTAATCTAAGCTTGTCTATATAATATCAATACTGAAAATCAATTACGAAATGTATGTTTTGCCTTAGTACATGTCTTCCATCTACATCCATCATCTTTTCGAACGACACTCTGTTTACAGTAACAACTATGACATGACACATGAGTTCTAGAAAAAATAAACACTTAATAACTGTAGGACCACAAAGCGATTATAACCAGTGTGTCGACATACATATTACTATCGTTAAATAAATTTAAATATATGCGCCTATTTAAATTTATTTATTGGTGTGATCACCAATCAACCTGGTTTCAAACGAAGGCAACCCCTGTACTATGAGTACCACCAGACGACGACAATTAACTGGGGGCGTCAACCCAGAACACTCAGACCCAAGACAATTTAGAAAATATTGTTTCCCAAATTGACTTGATCGGGAATCGAACCCGGGACCTTTCACGCTTCAGGCGAACACCTTAGCCACTGCGACTGCTCTACGCTGTTCATTGTATCTTTGCTATTCGAACCAACTGTTTCGTTTTTAAAACGTCCTGTGTTTCTGGTTATCGTTGTACTGTGCCAGGGCTGCCCGTTTTAATCATTCATTTTAATTTTTAAATTAGAATAATTATCTTAACGGGATCCACACAACAATTTATCATAACTAATTGACATGAAAAAGTTAACAATCAAAGTACCACTTTGACTTGGTTCGAATCTGTTTATACTTTTCATCATTCATCATTAGAGGAACAAGTTAAAAAGAGCAAAACACAATGAAACTAAAAACTAAGAATGACGGGGCGATTCTGTCGGGTATTTCCTGAGTTGGTAAGTTTTTTTTCTTCTGCTAGCAAAAAGTAAAATAGATCTTTTTATTAGGAATTTAATTATAGCTAACGCAATATTTCAGACAAGTTGAAACTAAAGAAATCAATGCTGCGAGAACTGCGTTTGAAGAATTTTTACCTTGTCCTTGTCGTCATTAAGTTATTGTATATAACTTCGTTGTTTATAACAGGGTAACGACCAGGAGCTTGCACAGAGGGTATGCACAACAATAAAAAAAATGTTTTGAGTTCAACGCCCCTACTGCGTAATGACCAAGTACCTGACTTAGGTAAAATATATCATGTTACGACAGAAATAAATAACATACCAATCGGACGTCTACTGGCTGAAGTGATGATGATGAAATAAAATAGTCCAGATAAGTACGAAACTAGTTTTTTTGCAAACAGGCTTTAGATCATCATGACCTACCAGAATACTAAAACCGAACGTTTTTTGTAATAATAACCCCACCATTTTGTAGTAATTAGATTTTTTTGCAAAAAAGCGGTCCGACCTTGATGCCCCTGCACTGGCTTAAGCAAAAAAAAGTGACTGATGATTGGCGAGACGAGGCACAGAAACAATATTTCTTGATAAGACTGGTTTTGCCCTTGGATCCAAACCCGTAAATTATATAATTCAGGTTATTACATTTCCGACTGCAGATTCCTAAAATAAATTTACTTAATAAGAGTTCTGTATTCAGGTACGACTTTGGGTAATATGATCTGGTGTTAGTGGTGGTATATAATTTTGTCAGACAACAGTATTAAAAAATATTGTCACTAGACATCGAAATCCATCCATCAAAATGTTCTGATAGTTTTACTTACTTATTTCAAATTTTTCATTTCGCGAAATGATAAAGAATATTTTTTTATTATAATAATATTAACTTTATGGTAATTCATTCCGAAGACGAGATAATTTGACATCCAAAACAAATAGAAAACGTTAACAAAATACAATTTACATCACAAGAATACAATCTAACTTTATTTACTAGCCATTCATGTCACACTTATATTCCTAATGGTTAGTCCGTTGTTATCTAACACTCGAGAAGGTCACAGAGGACATCATATCATAATCTATAGTCGCAACAGCCATTATCTAATACATCTGTGTATCAAATCATATGAAAACGATTGTAATAATTTTAATGAGACTGTTCTGCTATTAATATAAACCCAGTTTTGTTAAATTGTGTTTCCACGCACTGGGCCACATTTGACACGCATATTACTCCGTAAACCACAAAATTGTATTATTATTTTGTGCGTAAACGGACGTTATTGTTGTAATGTCACGGAGTAATTATGAGTAAGTAACTGTTTTGATTGAGAATTGAGACTTTATTAAGGTAGGAAGAGGAAACGCGCAAAAGGCTATTTAGCATCAAGCAATCAGGAAACTGTCAACCTTGCATCTGCACAAATGCACTGCAAAATCGTAATGATCACAGCTTCGATTCGACCAATATGATCGAAGGATATAGGTAAGTGTTAATCTGCATTATACTCTTTAGTCATCATCTATTATTTATTGCAATGTTTTGCCCTCTCTTTCTCTCTCTCACTCCCTCTCCTTCTCTCTCTCTTACTGTACAGTGGAATATTCCTCTCTTGACTTCGCCATCACCTTTAATAACCTGAACCTTGTATCACATAACTTTTAGTTTTGTCTTTTCTTTAAGTTGTTGAATGAAATTTCGTATTGGTCAAAATCTCTCTTTCCTTCCGTTTTTTCTTTCATCATTGCTGCATTGTCTCAATGAATATGTCATTCCGCACTAGGCGTCCCATAATATTTATGTTTTACCACACGATTGTTTTTTGCAATAGCAAACGTAAGTTAATAGAACATTGAACGTTCTAATCTCATGGGTATCAAGTGACTGAAACACAACTCCGTATTGCGTGGTCGTGAGCTGTTGCCGATATGATTATGTACAAAGCAATAACATTTATACGACTACAATCAAATGTGATTATGAACCTTATTCCAACCGTACAAGAACTCTCATGTATACCTTTAATTGCAAGTCACTCGTTTGACCTTAGTCGCCGCAAATATTATTATAGCTAATCGCTAGCCTAAAACTTCAGGGTCTTGGCGTATTGTTGTAAAAAAGGTCAGATGGGAGCGATTCTACGTAAGGCCCAAATTAAAAAATGTATGAGTAGGTATACATTTAATAATAATAATCGTAGAAAATATAGTGATCTTCTATTGTATGTTCTGTCGGCCCTGGTGTCAGAGGTTCGACGATTTTAGACGATTGAATCCTCTAAAATCGTCTCAGACGAATGAAATGTAATAAAACATAGTATGTTTTAACTATAATACTCAATTATTTAAAGTATTACAAAATTATTTGAATTTTGACCTCTCTGGCAAACTCTCTGGCTGATTTTATGAGTATTTATCGAGGTTTAAAAGGGAGAACTTTAAGATTGTCAGATGTACTATCAGAATTAATAAAAAAACACGGTGCTCTCAAGATAATATCGTCATCTATTTATACTACTTTCCTCTTACAAGATTGTGGTATTATCTTTATATCTAAGGTTGATAGATGTGGGAATATTTTAAATTGGATAAATATAAATTCGCCAAGTATCATCCTACGCAAACTTTAAAAAATACGAATTTTGTTATTGCAACAAGCAACAGACATGACAGTTTCGATTGAATGACACTTAAAACTTTAATTGAGAGACTTTCCTACATACCACGATAGCAGCCATTAAAAAAAACGAGCCTTTCCTGTACTTTAGATACTTTGACGGCTATTTGTAATGATATGATTTTTAAAAGCCAATTTCTAATTCAGTCATTCATGGCATTTACTTACGCTGCTTACTTTGACAGTTTGAACATTCAAGAATATTCATTGTAAAGTACAAGTGTATGTCGAGCTAACCCCTACGTGTGGGCAGGCGTAAAATGCGAATTAAGCACGTCATTTAAACGCCAACCTCGGAAGGTTGCCGACCTCTGCTCCACAGCTTTTCTGTAGGGCTGTCATCAGTAAATTAACCCCGGGGTAAGTTGAGAACACATACAGGTAGATTCTAAAGTTATTGTTTCTTTTGTCTAAGAGAAGAAAAAAAAGGAAGTAACAACAAACATCAAAATACAAAAATGTGTTCCAGAATTAATATTAACTAACACGAAATACAAGTCAAACTAAATCAAACGACTAAGTTAAACTGGCTCTCAACGGAATCAAGAATGTTAACAATAATAAAAATGCAATAGTTACGGCCTTGGAGCCCGAATGAGAGTCATTGCATATGCATCATGTTAATATCCCGTTAGTGCTACATAAAATATTTTAACTGTTTTTGTCATCCAGAACTGGCTAGTGAAAGTTGGACGAAAACTGCAAGTTCAAGAACAAATTCTAAAATGTGCACCTAAGTCGTCCATCCAATCTGTAGGGAGCTAAAAAGGTAACATCCTTTTACTTTTCGTCCGTACGGAAAATGCTTGTCTTGTGTAACACGAAACATTTAATTTTCATAGGCCAGTGATATCAGTGATATGGTCAGAGTAAAGGAATACAAAGTAAAGTACAAAAAATATTTTTTCCAGTGTACCCAGTAAAAAAAAGTCTAACAAATATCCTATCTAACTTGACAACGTATTTTTAAACAGTTATTTAATGTCTATGATTTAAGTAGGTACCTGATTAATATTCACCCAAGATGCTACCAGAATTTCTTCCTAATTACATCAAATAAAAGTTTTGATTGACTGTTGAGTGACTTCACATCGAGCTTTGAATGAATAATTTATCAAAAAAGATGCAAAGTAACTAATTACAAAAAAGAAATCATAAATAACGACTTCGTCACGCAAAATTTGTTCTACCATTAATTTCTACCGATCACTTAGAAATTCGACATCGGAATTATGCCCTGGGCACTACGTTGGCAATCCTAATCGATATTGTAAGATACCGATGTCGTGAATATCTGTACCACAGTGTAGAAAATACGAGTGCCGTCAATCAGTTTACTACTGTCCTTCCTGATTTGCTATTGAACTAAGCGTGAGGCATTAAGGTGATAATCGTTTGAAGAAATTCGACAGGTTTTTATACATTGATGTGTCCATACCAAGCCATAAAGCTACATACTGGAATCGAGACTGATGCGAACGGGCCAGTCGGCGCCTTACTCTACAATCCTAGTTTATCATCATCGAACCTACTCCACCGTAACAGGCCTCATTGATTCATCAGTAAATAATGCTTTTAAAAATGTATTCAGATTTCTCCTCAAATCTTGTTGAAGTACAGGTATAGTTTAGAACCTAGTTTAGAACTAAATCGTATGGTGAAGTAAATAAGATAAAGATTCATTATTTACCCAAGAATAAATGTAAAAAAATGGATTAACATTTAATAAGCTCTTACTTAATGAATTTAATTATTGATGCTCTGTTTTGGCAACGTTGAATTTCCGTTAACTGGGTCTCCGTTGCAGTGCTGTCTAGAAACTTTTTGCCTACTGCCTTTTTTTACTCTGTGACAGTTGCGGATAGATATCTGTACTCACCTAGCACCCACAATCACCTGGTCCCTTGCCACATCGAAGAGCAGTTGCGAAAATGACTTGCTGCTCTTGTCTTCGAAGATATCGGTATCTGTTGCTAGTAGATCTGTGGAGAGGAAATATGAATTAGTCGAGTTAGTGAAGTTGAGATAGATATTTACAGAATTTGATTAAATAAATCTTCACAACACCTCATGCATTGAGCTGATTCCCTCTGTAATAAGGATTCTTTATTCACTTGTGTCACGGATATCAGACAACACCTTTTTTTCAGTTAATAAATCGTTGTTAATTAGTTGCACCTCTATTAACAGTGAAACGAGGATTAAAAAAAACTATATCCATCCTAATTATAGAAATTTTCTATAATTTAAAATTTCATTAAATTTACTATTTCTTAGCCAGGTCACGTACAACGCTTACTTTACTTAGCAATTACAATTTTATTTAACAATACTAAGCAAGCTAAAAATTGTTTTTACATTGATATACACAATACCTAAAGATCAAGACAAATATGCCGACATGAATATACAATATAGAGGTATTCTAATGGATATTTCTCGTCAAACGCTTGACGCTCTTAAGATATTATGATTAATACATAATAGTAGGTAAGATGGCGCTTCGAACATAATATAAACAAGGTGTGCCAACTCTATTCTACATTTTGAACAGGGACGTAAATTTTAAACCAATATTAGAATTGCAAATTAATACAGACTATGAATATGAATTTACATCCACATAAAAGAAAGATTTGATGGGATTCATAACATTTTTGTTAAACTCTTAGTCATGTTATGATAATATAACTGTTCTAAAAACGATTACTTTTCAAAACAAACAGTAATACTTAAGTACTCTACAATTTGCATCACTGCATCTTTAAATTTGCTTGCATCTACTTATCACCACGGTTTAAAAAAACCCTTTGAATGATAACAATAGATTGGGCGCTTCAAATATGTCTAAGGAATCCGGGAATACCACCTCGTAAAGTCGACTAATCTTTTGCTAAAAGCACTTTCCAAAGATAAGAAAGTAAATATTGACAATACTTTGAAAGATTAAAAGACGGCTTAACTATAGTCGAATAGATTCGTGTGACGTCACTCTAAGAAGAGAGGAATCTCAGCAAAATGTAAGCAGCACGTGTGTTAAGGACCTGTCCCACAAAAAAGAAACATGAAAATCGATTCATTCAAATATTTACAATTCTTTATAGACAGTGTTCTAGGAATATAACTTGGTAAAATTACTACCGCAATTAACAAGTTATTAACTATGAAACTGCAGTGCAGTATAAATAATGTTCAAACGATTTATAATACTGACGGATACGGATATGATGCATAAAGTAATCATTGTAAAATCCAATTTTTAAACGTAATGACTATCTTTTAACTTGGTAAAATTTACTATACAACCTAATCACTCATAGTCTGACATGACAATTACATGTAGGTACACGGCTCGTTGAATTAATTTCGTGTAGCTATTTTTCGCAATCTTTTTAAGCTTTTTTTGCCACTTTCTCCGCCCGCACATTTTGAATTACTTTCATTCTATACCTACGTGACCGTGGCGATCGTCACGTACAAAAAGCTGAAACCGCATCATTATCACCAGATACTAACAAGAGATAGAAATACTTTCTTTCATTCCGAGCTAACAAAAAAGACTTAGAAAGTGTTCTTTCTCTAATCAAGCGTTTCAAATGTATCTAATCGTAGTTATCGTGTAGATTGTTAGTCCCGGCTGTCAATTTTTAAGTAGCCTTAGGGCTTTTTGGACATTATGTAACAATGCTGCCATAGCTGACATACCGGTTAAAGTACAGTATAATTATTACTGCATTAGTTGTTTTGGTTGTTTCGTCTGTGTTACCAGTGTCGTTTTGCCACCTGTGTGTTGTCCTTGAAACTAGGGCTTACAGACATTTAGTAGACAATTTTACCGGACTTGTCAAGGAAAATAAAAGTTCGTTCGGTCTCGTCACTAAAACAAAACCTAACTTCGTCGTAATTGAAGGCAACATCATACTTTTCCAGACACTGAACACGGTGGCAGTTCAATGAGGCAGAAAATTGCAGGAAAGATTTTATTTCGCAACATATGGGCGGAAGGATACGACGAACTCTAAGGATTCCTTTTAGGAAGCCAGCGCCAAAAGCTAGTCAAGCAAATTAAAACGATACTTTCAAGCAAATTAAAACGATACTTTTGCTTCTAGATACATTTAGGATACAACAAAAAGTTTGTACCTATCCACCTACATACCCGTTTCATATTGATTTTTACTGGAACTTATTTAAAACATTGTTTACATATCTTGATAAAGATAGCGTAAGCGTAACTTTTTGGTATATTCCTTGAAACGAATCTTCAATAGTCCACCCTTTAGTGTTTCAATATGGCACTTTACTTTGAAACCTTAGTTCGCTGGTGAGTTTGTGTAAAATTGGGCCCAGGGCCGCACTGCACCTGCGCCAAGCCCAAGCCAAGGCCATAAGGGCGCCACAAAAGCGCCAAGGCCGTAAGGGCGCCACACAAGCGCCAAGGCCATAAGGGCGCCACAATGATAAAAAGGTTCATGGAGAAAAATATTAGGCGCTTCATTAGTTTGCGCTGTAGGCGCTCCTGCCATCATGGAATGGAAACGAAAAGCGATTGACATTCTGTAAAATCACAAATCGATATCACTACAATAAGAAGCACCAGATCGCCAATCAATGTCCACTGATCCAATAAACCCAATGAATGGTACGTTATTTGCAACTCAAGCAATAGTGTAGAGCCAATGGTCACTGATACTCGTATGATGATAACGACCTGTCTGCTAAGATGTGATAACAAGGAAGGTACAAGAAGTTACACCTGTCTCTCTCACCTTGTCTATTTATTATCCTGAAGTCATCTTCGGGCAGTTCTCCTCTGCTGAGCGTACTGAGTAGCACCAATGCTGCCACCTTGTATATATTGCACCACGCCATTGTAGTACATTCTGGAACAAGGAGAAAGAAGTGAGTTAGGTTTGGTGAGTTCCTGCCTTGTACGGTTCAATAGTGGTTATACATATAATTTTAGATTTGATTTCATTTAACTACGAAATCAACATGGCACACTGTTTCCCTGCAAACAAAAAATATGTCTATCGTGTTATAAAGATATAATATCATCTATAGACAACCAAAAGGCTTAGGATGTAACCCGAAAATAACACTTGTGCGATATATTCGACACCCAGCACCATCTATTGGGAAAGATCGGATCTAATAACAAAATTAAGTCCGAAACGAAGTTAGGGCTGGGGTTTAGTCGGTATGCCTCTGGCCGGCTTCTCGTTAGGAGAAGCCCCCGCCAGAGGAGAGCCCGACATAACCCGCCTGCTCCCCAGTAGGCGGGTATGCATAAGGCGCCGCCGTTAGGCGGCGACGTCGGCCCATTGCACTCCGGATCGGCGGCATTCCCCGGCGAAACCAAAAAAAAAAAAAAGATCATTAATGATACCAAGTGTGTGAGTGTATGCTTTAGGTGACTAGTTACCTATTGGTTGGTAATTCTAAATACCTCTAATTAACCTACTGACTACGCTGGCTCAGCGAACCAAACTGAGTTCTGGTCTAAAAATGTACAGTCTTTTGGGGTGGAAAGGAGCATACCTACATCATACTCCTATATGTAATATACTGTCAACCAATTCTTTTGTGTACCAGGGCTAGGCGATAATCGCTTCAATTCGCAGCGGGGTGGGTGGAGCTAATACCTGCGTTCACGCATAGCGCACTGCAAGCTATTTTACCGGCTGACTGTAGTACCGCTACATTCGCTGACTGTACATATTACAGGTTTTTAACTGTGGGAAAGCCATGCTTCGGCATGAATGGGCCGGCTCGACCGGAGTGATACCACTGCCTCGCTGTGTTTCGCCGAGTGAGTGAGGGTACCGGAGGCCCATCGGGGGGGAAGGGGATAAAAGGTTAGCAGCACATTTGTGACTCCACTGGTGTTGCATGTGTCCATGGGCGGCGGCAATTGTTTACCATCAGGTGATCCGCCTGCTCGTCTGCTACCTATCACATAAAAAAAAAAAAGGTCACAAACTATTGCCAATTTAAGCTGTGTACTAATATTCAAAAGAATGTCTAGCAATCTAATAAATATGCACATAATTACCGGCGTAATAAGCAGGTAACAAATTGCGAATCGATTTTAAAACGAGTACGTTAGCCAATCGTCACATTTTTCCTCTACAACCAGTCGATATAATTTGGAACCATCGATCATGCGCCGGAGCCACTTAATTCCCACATGATGTTATACTGACATCGTGATCTAATTGGTCTATTTATAAGAGACGAAAATTATCGATACTTTTTGTATCGAGTACTTTTTCCGATATTCGAGTCAGACTTTTTTTCCACTACTACTACTGACTATTGCTTACAAGCGTAAGCAATAGTCACTTCCTCAAACTATTGATAGATATTTTAGTTGAAATTTTTAAATCACAGAGCATCTTGTTATTTAATTTGTTGGTAACAAATATAGGTATATCCTAGCCTAGCTGATACACTCAGAGACGTCATTTAACCTTTATACTCATTATCTTAACTATGGATAGTCTTTATGTATATTATAAAAGGTCAATATTTTACTTAAATGACAATTAAGGATTAATGCTTAATTCTGCAGGTATCTGTTTTTCGATGAAGTTAATGGTAAGTAAGTAAATGAATGTTGAAGAGGTATTTAGTTAATGGATTGATGTAGTTGCCAATTTAGCTCGCAATGGCGGCAGCCAACATGTTCTAGGTTTATATTTTACGCCTCATCATTATTCCCAGTTGCATCCAGTTGCAGCCTTTGAATGCAATTGGGAATTATGATGATATCCATTTTTTTAATTATTACGTTGTTTGTTCATCTTTGCACTATTTTATTTACTAATCTTCGATGGTGCTTTTGATCAGTATCGAATCATAATTTTCCTATCATCGATATTCTCCAATCGATAGCTATCGAGTCCCTAAACAGGTACATCGTTAACTAGAAATTACTGTGCAGAGTGCGGAGTTGTCAACGGGACTTCGCCCCGCCCTGCCCTAGATTCGCCATAGAATCTTAGTACAGATGTGTTCTTAATAATGCGTATGCCACATAAATCTAGCAGACAGGTTTATAAAAATATGATAGAACCTGTTTAAGAAGAGATTCTGTGAATTCTTAGTCATCGATGATGAATCAATACCTGTCCTTAAGAATTTAATTTGTCTAGATTACTTTATGATTGCAGTATCGTTCAGGTTAATAAAAACTTAAAGTACACAAGTAAAACAAAGTTAATTAATTCTAAGACAGCCAAATTCATACCTGTAGACAGTCGTACTTCTTACATCGCCAACAAAAACTGAACCAATCATACCTACTTAGAATAACGATTAGCATTAATGTTACTTACTAAACATCAAGAGGTATACAAACGACGTAAACGGAAGTTAATTTGAAATTAATTTCTGTTTACGTACACATACACATTCACGAAATTACTAAAATTTTACACTGCCTGCCTTATTTTTGTTTTTCTAAACAAGCGACGATCGAAGAAAAATAATTTTCCCGCCATCCATCAGAACCACAGATTGATTAAAAAAACTTTTACGAGTCAAAAATAGATCAATGTATTTTGTTTCCAGCCAGCTTTAATTTTAGTATTTTGCGTTAAATATTTTTTCGCTTGACCAACGAGAGTGAAACCTTCTTACTGTGACAAACAAAAAAATGTTTTAAACGAATTTGCATGGATTGAGCATCAATGGATAAGATGGATGGATAAATTGATAGCCATTTTATGAAAGTACTACATGCTTCTTTTACAAAAGAATAAGAAAATTTTAAAAATCCTTATTTGACTGACTTCAGAATAGGTAATCAGAATACTAATTACGTTCTCATACAAGCTTGATGTACGATTACATTATAGCAAGAAAACTTGCCAACTAATAATTTTGACGGGAATTCCAAACGCTACGGAATCCAACAATTCTGGAATATCTAGTCAAAGAGTGACCGTTGATTTTATATGTAAATTACTTAAGCCTATGGTATTATCTAATAAAATACGTGCCTATTTTAGAATCAAGTTAGTATGAATAAAATCATAAGCTAAACAAACGCTCAGTGCTATACAAATTCACTTTTACAGATGAGGCACCCACCAGGTTCCTACACAAAAATATATGCACATTTTGCAATCAGCTCATCTTATACGGCAACAAATCTCAGATTTATTCTTCCAATACAATCACTTGCTGATTTATTATCGTTGCATAATCTTGAGTAGATATAGCTGTCTGGTTAAAATATTTTCGTAACACACTCGTACGAACTCTCAGTGGCGATAAGGAAAGTACAAACGCATGTTCATATTATTTGTATTAATATCTCAAGTAGCGTAGGCTGGCGACCTACTAAACGAAAGCTTATTAAATGATATCTTCCGATATGACTGTTTGGAATAGCACGCAGTAATAGCATACCTACTGATAATAACAGATTTTTTTATTTCATAGGTGGCAGACGAGCAGACGGAACAACTGATGGTAAGCGATTACTGCCGCTCATAGATCAATAGTTCGGCAGAAGTGCTATTTGTGGTTTGGTTACTTTTAAAATAAATAAAGTAAGGCAAGTAACTATTAGTGCAAAGAATTTTATATAACTTTATTTAGCTTTCAAGATCATTTGGGTCATTTTCATTCCTCATTACATAAAAGACCTCAATCCCTTCTTCGAAATTTACATTAGAATATAGTACTTAATTTAATAAATAATTACGTAGACTACCTACATAGTCTGTTGTCAATTAGAGGTCTTTAGATAAAGATTACCCCCAGGTAATGACATATCAATGTAACCAATTATCCTTTTATATCAACAGCCCCGGTAGCTGATTCTGAAGTAATGTTGTTAACACAATTAATAATCTCGATTGAAAACTGGACTTTATTTGATAAAGTGATTAGCAAACATTACAGGTTATTGCGGCATCAGAAAATTATAATATACTTACCCAGTTTTTTTATCTTCCTTGATAAGCTTAAGTGCGTAAGTTACGCAATTATACCTACTTAAAGCCATCGGACCTCGGTGTAACGAGTGTACCTTCTCGAAATGACTTAAGTAATCGATTGAAACCTTTCGCGAGCCACAATGAATATTTTTTTGTCTCTTTCGATGCCTAAACAATATACAATGAGAACTTGTTTGTACTAATTCGTGAGAGAAGAACCAAGTTTAGTTTTGCGAATAACATTAACAGAATAAAAGGTGTACATAAACATAAAGAAGTAAATTTTATAGACTACAATGAGGTTTTTAAGTTATCCAAAAAGACAAATTACATGCGCGATGTAATTGACGCCTAGCGCCATCTATTAGTACTAAACGAAGTAAGGGGGGGGGGGGGGGGGGGGGTCACTCGTAACATCTATATAAATAAAAATGAATCGCCGTTCGTTAGTCTGGCTAAAACTCTACTAAAGAAAAAATATATATAGATAACGACAAGGTTTATAGGGGATCCGAAAAAACTAAACCCCTGCGCGATTTAATCGAAACTCAATGCCATCTATTCGTTTAGTTTGGAACTAAATCGCGAGACATTAATTACTATACTAAATAAAAATTACTAAAAAATATATACCAGTAGAGTGTAAAAATAGATAAATTCCTTCCAAAAAAGCCTCGAAATTTATTTTAGTTTTAGTTTCTCGCTTACAACTTCTAAAATCATAATGAATTACGAAAGTAAGGTAGACCTACCTATTTTAGCTACCTTACCTACCTTAAATTTTCAACTTTAATACAAGTGCATAATAAGTTTTTAATAATAAAACGTGTGTGAGATAATAAAAATAAATATTACTTATCCTCGTTTCGTATGTCCACGCCTTTTCTTATCAAAATATTACTTTCTAAGTGCGTCTATCAACTACCTGATACACACAAATAATTCGAAGGCGCCCGCTGATAGCTGTAATAGATTGACCCAAATTGATATGCCCTGTTTACTCATATGCCAGTAGTGCTCCTTAACTGATAACTAAACGCGGTACTTAGCGGTACTTACCGCGCCATAGTAGAAGTTAGAAACGACTTTTTTTTTATTATGGAACAGTATATTGGCTCACCTCAGCCTGGTGATAAGCAAAAGGAGAGCCCACGTTGCAGTCACAACGGACGCGACGACCACGGCAACACATCCGTTGGCACTGCTATACCTACTGGCCCGCGAAAGTACTAATCTAAACTTAAGTTTGGAAAGAATACTGTTTGTTTGTGCAAATGGTGGCAAACGAGCAAACGAATCACCTGATGGTAAGCTATTACCGCAGCCCATACACAGGGAGTCTATGGGCTGCGGTAATCGCCAGTGGTGTCATAAATACGCTGCACATCTTTTAACTCCCTTTGTATCCATAGGTTTTTACTGAATACAAAGAATAAATGCTGGAAACGTAAAACAGCTATCAGAATAATATGAAAATATTTAATGAAAATATATCTAATGAAATTGGAAAAAAATGGCAAATTTAACTGTATGCTCTTTTAACTAGAAACAGGTGCTGCATTACCGCGTGTTATGTCTCAACTACTTTAAACAATGTACTATGGCATTTTAGGTATCGAATCAATTACTGAACGATTTTGAACTCTATTCCCAAATGTACAAGACATGTTCAAAGGTAACTTTTTTAACACATACACTTGTCGTCCAAACAATTTGTTGAAAATGTTGAAATACTTGTTAGAGGTAATGAGGACTACGATTTCATAATGTCAATTTGTTAAGATCCTTTGTTCTTGTCCCTTCCTTTGTGTTTGTATTTGATAAGCTTCCCGTTACCTGGAATGACTAAAATACGTTTTTGTAGGAATGTGACCTTCCTTAGCTAAATGTAGCTTTCTACTGAAGAATGGACCGTCGGAATTAGTCTAGTATTTATCAGTTTATCCTATATGAACTAACTAGGCTGACGTAGCGACCAAATTGAGCCTTGGCCTCCTATAATAAGAGCCTCCATTTAGCTCGGTCCTCCTCTATCTTCTACCACTGCCCTGTTACACACAAGTATGCTATTTTAAATTAGATGAGTTACGCGTAACCAGTGCGAAATACTCTTAAAAAGTGTGATCTATATGGCACTAAAGACAGTTTAAAAAAAAAGTGTATCAATGAGCCAGAAACTCATATGACAAATTCGTTTAACTTAATTTTTTATCGTTGCAGCCATGCCCAACTCATTCAATTTGAAGTTAACAGAGATAGGCATCATACACCAATAAATTCTGTTACTTAATCTAAATCTGTTAACTTGAAGTTGAAATAGTTACGCGTGGTCACTCGATGCGCGCGGAACAGTGGGCAGCGTGCACCTTGCGGCCATTTATTTCTTTACAATTCATGTCATTCATCATCAGCACCCACACTCGTCTACTGCTGGACATAGGTCTCACCTAATATACGTCACTTCTCCAGATTTTCGGCCATTCTCATCCAGCCCACACCAGCCAGCCTTCCAATGTCATCATCCCATCTTGTCGCAGGGCGTCCAACACTTGACTCACCGAGTCGCGATCTCCACTCAAAGACTTTACGGCTCCAATGGTTGTCAATTCTGCGGCTAATGTGACCAGCCTATTGCCACTTCAGTTTGCTAATTCGGTGGGCTATGTCTGTGACTCTGGACTCTGGTTTTCTGTCGGATTACATCATTTCTGATACGATCCTTCAGAGATACTCTGAGCATAGCCCTTTTCATAGCTCTTTGAGCGACTTTAAACAAGTGGACTAGTCCAGCCGTGAGTGTCCACGTCTCGGCATCGAAAGTCATGACCTGGAGGACGCACTAGTTGAAGACTTTCGACTTAAGACTTTGAGGGATGGGCGATGAGAAGACTTGACGTAGCCTACCAAATGCTTCCCAGCCTAGCTGAATTCTTCTATTAGCTTCTCTCTCGAAGTTGTTTCTGCCTAATTGGAGCGTTTGTCCTAGATAGACATATTCCTGGACAACTTCGAGAGGTACTCCATTAACTGTGACCAGTCCCGGATCAATGAGCTCGTTGAACATGACCTTGGTTTTATCCAAGTTCATCCGAAGACCGATGTGTTTGGAAGATTCAGCCAGGCTGCTCACCATCTCCTGTAGGTCATGTAAGGTTTCTGCCAAGATGACGATGTGGTCTGCGAATCGCAGGTGTGACATCGCCATTAATATTGATTCCGCGCTCTTTCTAGTTAAGCGTTTCGCACATGTCCTGCAGCGCGGCGGAGAAGAGTTTCGGAGATATAACATTTCCTTGTCTCACACCACGTCGCAGCAGGACAGGCTCGGTTTGGCCATTTTGGATTACTACGGACATATTAGCGGCGTCGTACAGACACCTTAACACCTCGATATATCGCCAATCGACTTTGCACCTCTCCAAGGCCTCGAGAAGTTCTCGACGGAGTCAAAGCTTTTTCTTAGTCCACAAACGCCATGCACAGGGGCTTGTTTTATTCTTTGGTCATCTGTATAACCCATTGAGGTATTACCTCAATGGTATAACCTGTCTCACTGTATGAATATGGTATATGATGCTATAACTCCGTCGGAACCCGGCCTGCTCTGCAGGTTAAGCTTCGTCAAGTCTTCGTGTAAGGCGATTCGAAATGACTCTTGAGAACAACTTTTAGACGTGACATAAGAGTGAAATTGGTCGATAGTTCTTCATTAAGGTTTTTCGCCTTTCTTGAAGAACAATACGACCAAGCTCCGCTGCCACGCCCTAAGAGTTCTTCCAGAGAAAAGTTCCTCCAGCACCGGCTTTCAGAAGCTCGGTTGTGACTCCTTCTTCTCCCGGGGCCTTGACTTTGACTTTGACTTTATAACTGGCTATAGAAGGTGTAAACTTCCGAAAGAATCTCTGGCTTTGACGTGGTGACTTCTCCATTTGTTATGGTCAACTTTGACAGGTGGCTCCTTTCAAGCTGTTGTACGAAGACTTTGAGCCCCTGGTTCTGCTCCATTGCTCTCTGTATTGAGTGCATTGAAGCTTCGGAGGTCACGTCTTAACAGCTTGGAGATGGACTTATTCAGAGCCCGTTGTTCTGCCGAAGTGACTGATGGATCGTTCCGCCTCTTGTCCATTAGGCCCAGAGTCTCTTTCGAAAGTTTAGACCGCTTGCCCGAACGTAACCACTCACAGAATTTTGCACCCTCGTCCCGAAGGATTTTCACCACTTGGTCGAGTTCTTCGGTCAGTGTGGTGTGGCGGCCTTCCTTATCCCGGAGATTCTTAGCACCCCCTGCCTGTCTGCCTGTCGTTAACAAAACCAGAATAGCAGGGCTGCCGCGAACTGGGGGCCGAGGCAATATTGTCTTCTTCATTAGGAGGATTTTACCATAACCCACCACGCTGGACCAGTGCGGGTTGGTGGGTGGTTCGCCAGGACCTCTTTCGTTGATTAGCAATCGCTTATTGGTTCAGCTAACTATTGGTAAAAAAATACATTTCAGCGATATTTACCAATTTGTTAAGGTTTTTTGACAATTGGTTAACCACTAGTCAGAAAACAGGGCCTTTTAGTCAGACGCATCTAATACAACTAAATAGATAACATAGATAGGCTTTCCCTGCATCGTGTGTTTTGGTTGCACCCAACTCTTCTAACTTAAGTTATCACACGACGCGTAACCACATTTGTATGAAATTCTGGTTATGCGAAACTCGTTTATCTCAATTTAAAAATTAAGTTTTATAGATATAAAAAAAAATTATATGTCAATATGTTCTAGAAGTATTTACACACCTAATCTGTCAGTTTCAATTATATAGCATGTTTCCTTAATACGCTACAAGTAAATGTTTGTTTAAAACTTCAAAGCCATTTTTCTCAAAACTATGTTTTTTGAGATAGCAGAGTTGTGCGTAACAGGGCAGACCAGTCAGTAATCAGCCAAGAAATCTTTTTCAACTTCGCAACCATTGGCCGTCCCAGGTAGGCCCTTTTTGCCGCACAGTTTTTTTTTTATCATAGACACACGAAGATACAAAATGTTGGACAATAGCTTAACGTGATTTATACGAGGTTGAATTACTCTTATTTATTTGCACGGTAAAGCAAAAAACAATTTTGAAATAAAAAAATCAGAAAATGGGAAAGTGTGAAATTTAGGGTAAGCGCACGAATTCTCGGACGCTTTCCGACGATGTGTAATGCACACATAATTTTATCGAAATCTTTTACACCAAATATGGACGTCGAACATGTCAAACAATAAAAATTGTCCCAATATTGGCATAAAAGAGATTTTGGAAAAAACGCGCAAAAATACTGTTGGTTTTATGTCAAGAAGGTGTTGTTTGAAGTAAGAAAAGTTGTAGTTAATAAAATATATTACTGTGGTAAATCATTTGTGTCCTATTCCTATGATGATTAAATAAACTATTTTAAAGCAAAATCAGAAGGAAGTTAAACATTATTAAATGTATACTTACGCAAAAAGGAGAAAGCTTTAACTTTAGTGCATAGTTTAGAAACTATTCGTACCAATCGAAGATGTAAATGTATGAGATGAGCCTATGATCAAAGAGTATCATTAAAATTTATTGGCTTACTCAATTTAAATTCGCTATTAATTAATTTTAATAGTTTTAGTCCGCTTACGCCTTATGTAAAGCGATATAACTGAAAACCTGTCCATTTCTTATCTATCACAGCTAGTGTTGCCAAATTATTTGTAGCTATTTCGGGACTAAGGATTTTTTCCATCATCAACATAATTATTTCCCCAGCATAATGCAATGCAAAAAATTAATATACCTTTTGTATCCAAATTTACTAGTAATTTCAGTTATATAAGTTAGGTATTCGGAACAAAAAAACCCAGAGAATTGATCGATGCTTCGCTCCATTGAACCCAATAAGAAAAACGTCGATGACATTTTTTTCAACTATTTAATATTATGTAAGTGCTTTGAAAAAAGATGTAGATCACAACGTTTCCTCGCATGACTAACTGTCACAACTGACAAAAACATGAACTAATTACTTAAAATTAATTTAGTTATAATTTCTAAACCTCCTTTAGGAGATGCCTTGTCCAGTATTGTCTAAAATTACAACAGACTGATGATGATCTAAAACTAATTTATCAAACCGATCCCACTGCTCACTGATGTTCTTCTCTCTGTATACCTACAATCAACATGTGAGATACGCCACTTAGTGCGAAGGACGATAATTGGTATCGAATTTTAAACCATTTGATGAATATCCTATCCAAATCAGAACGTGTGGTAACCTCACTAATAGCATGAAACGGGCAATGATAGTCGCTTATCATCTTTTTTTATTAGTTTGATAATATTGCCAATTTACGCTTGGACAAAATTACAGACTGTAGGTAATTAGGTATTTAAAATTGTCTAATGATCAGGAAATCGTTTTCATCATTTATGGCTATTTTTAATGAGATATTTCATAATTTTAACCAATTGGACTCTATTGGGTCACTTCTGGACATAGGCAAGGTGTCGCCCAATGTTTTCTAAACAGATAGGTCCTGACTCCTGGCTGTGGCGCCTGCCTCCAGGTAATTGTCTCGGCATTCACCAGATCGTCGGTGTCACCTTGTTTGTGTGAGTTACCTACCTACTATATTATCATGGTATAAATTAAAGTTACTTCAGGTTTTGAATATCTTTGGCCTTTTTAGCAATAGTACCTACTTATGTATCGATGTTATAACAAACAATACAATATATAATAATGTTAATAGGTTATTATTATCAGCTTTACAACAATTATACAATATCTGATAGCTATCGAGTGGCGACAAGCATTCTTTACGAGACAGATAAAGGCGAGTTGCCCGCGCTACGTGCCCAAGCGCAGGTCGGCAACACATACATCACTGAAAACATAACTATTAATGTATTATGTAAACAAAACGGGACAATGGACTCTCAGAGGCTGGCGCAAGTACTTGGTACAGCACGAACAATAAAGCTACTGTTTCTTGGTATAGGTATGCCGGTGAACTATAAAGTTTACATCCAGATGCTAGCAAGGCGATTTAATTGAAATAATAGGTGTTTTATAAGGCAACTATTAAGTAAATAATGTGAAACGCTGACCTAAGGAATTAACAATAAATCATCCAAACGAAAACGCATTTATTGTACGTCTTAAAAAAACCAAAAATATGAAACTCGGCAGTAATATTATATTATATCTATATAAAAAAACATATTGATGTTCGTTAGTCTGATTAAAACCCGAGAAGTTCGCCGGGAGCCACTAGTCATAAATAATTTTCAAAGTGAACTGTATAACCTGCAACTGTAAAAGTAAATTTAAAAGGTATTAAATACATAACAGGGTCGTTTTTAACACCCGAAAGCTCTCGTATCTATTTCTTTGATTACTTAATTCTAGCATTTTTTTTCGTAACATGCGATACAACCACGATGGGTCCAACCTGAATGCGGTCAGAAATATTCCAAGCAATCCGATGCTATCTTGTTTCCAGATCGCTGCTCATAGTGGACCGTCGACATAAGTTCAGTCACGTCAAAGTATCATGTAATCAATTATGGACCTTTTTCCCTAGCTGAGAGGAACCACATCACATCTTTCGGTCTCAGCAGGGTGGACTGGTTAAGATCACGCAAGGCACGCAATACCGGTCAAACCGAAGGGATGCTTGAGTTACGTTTACGTCGAAGCTGCAGCCAACTGTAGCTGCCTTTAATGACAGGTTCGGATTTAACTTCTGACAATTACGAGGAAATTACAAGGTGATAAAATTGGACCATTCTGGCAGCTTCTTTCGTGAGATTTCTTGATATAATTATACGCTGAATAACGTTTTATTTTATTTTAAATCGCATTTTAAAAGGGCTTGGACCATTATTATTACGTAGTGGTTCGTTGCAGTAGAAAGCTATTGATGTGTGTAGATATTATAAAATGTTCAGAAACTTAATAACGTGCAATAAGAAATAAAATAATCATCAACCGTAGACCATCATTAAGGCTTTTTCTCTACTTCATTTTGCAATTAAGTATCTAGTTTCTTAGTGTCTGTTTTAGTATCAATTTGGTACTGGCTTCTATTTAATTATATTCTCTACTTTTGAAAGATGTCTGCTTAAATTAATTACTCTGCCACACACTTTGTGGACTAAATATTGCTGCCTTCTACAGACTGCACCGCACATTTTAGTAAGTCATCATCAGCCTATATACTTTTGTCCACTGCTGGATTTAAGGCTCCCAAAGCCTTGTATTATTTTAAAAATACCCTTTGTTCACCAAAGCATAGTATTTGGGGCAAACTTTGTAATTTTAGTGTGCATCTAATTTTTAATTTTAATGTGTTAGGTTAGTTTCATGAACAGATAAATACGAGCCATTTTGAAACATCCCATAGCGTAATTTCAGTTACGTGATGGAGACCCGTGTCGCTCTCAGGTTACGTGTGCTTTTGCCATATTACCATTCTAATGTTGGTACAAAGAGCCCTCTATTTGCATTCAAACTTTCACATCACAGTAATTGATTGTAATCAGCGCTGACGATGATTAGTTCGGCCATGTTGTGCGACGCCATTGAAGTGATTTGGCATTGTATTCATTCGGAAACATTTGCATCTCTGGAACAGACTCACTCAATAATGTATGAGGTGTATGAGCCAAAATGGAACCGGCAATTATGTCGGCAAATAAAGTTGTCGAGGGAGTGATTTGTCGTGAAGAAGTTTTTGTTTGATTTTTATTCTGAATGCGCATTTGACAACAATGTCAGGGTACGGGCATTCATTTTGCAAGTCCATAAAAGGTTAGTTGTGTTTTCAAGACTTGAAGCATGAATTGTTTAACTTTGATGATATATCTACTCGTAAATATTATTTCGTAAAAGTGAAATTTCCATTTTAGAAATTCTATAACTTCCGCTGATTCAGCAACTGTAACAGAATCATAGCCTCCAAAACATGAGATAGCCATACATTCTTATCAGTCATAATATTGAACTGGAGCTTGTACAGATCAATCTCGACGTCTGTTCAGGGGTACCTAGGTCAGTCAAGTGATATGCATAAATTTTACCTAAGAACATATTTTGACTTCAGTTTATTTTTTTAAAAAGGCCATACTTGTTTACATGCATTTCTTCTTCTTTAGCCTTCCAACAAATGATTTAGTGTACGGCTCCTTCAATTCTTTCCGTTTTCTCCTCTTCTCTTACTTATGGATTCTGATTCTTCGCCGCCTTGACTATGTCGCCTTTTTATCACTTTTATGATCTTCTCCGTCTTTTGCTTATTTATAATTTCCTTGTGACCTTATTTTTAATCGTGTATGTAACCTGTTCTAAATATAGCTGCATAGAGTTCCATGACCGTAATTACGAGTATAATAGCAATGCATTATTGTAATTCACCTGTATTTACACAAATGGCAAAGCCGAATGCGTACTAAAGCAGCAGGTTTCGTAAACGCCTATTTAGGGATGTGTGATTGTATTATTGTACGGAATATAAAATAAAAGTTACACTCTTCTGCTTTAGCTTGTGTCAACTAATTCCTTAAATTTTTTCGCTCTTTCCGAGATTGAACTTTCTGCATCCAGTTTGAGCCAGCAACTTTTCTGCATCGAGTTCTAACCAGCAACTCTCTTCACGTAACTTTATTTTCTTGTTTTTTTTTTGTAAATAATCTGACACGGAATTTTTTCGATCGATTTGGAATCTTACCGCACAGAAATAAAGTAAAAGTTATTGAATAAAAATATTTCAATCTTTCGGATTACCCAAAGACTCAAGTGGAAAAATTCTCGAATAGGTATTTGAAATATTTATTAATGTTTTTTTTTTGTTTTGTTCAATTATTTATAATTTTCACATCCCTACTCAAAGTTGTGTGGGCTAACAACGACGTAACTTCACTATACCCACCTACTTGCCCACGGCTCTTTCGTAAATTCACCATGATAAATGAGCTGGCAAATTCCTCTATCACCAGATTAAAATAAATCAATAAATAAGAAAGGTACCTGAGAAGTTATAAAATCAGTTAGTTTCGTTAAAGTTACTTTGAGGCAAGTGCATTGGGTTTAATTCAAGTAATTGAACAACCAGGAAACTGATTTCTAACTTTCATAATACATACTCGTAGATATGGACAGTAGGTATTATTATGCGGGTAGATACATCATCACTCATCTCTCACTCACGTACTGTCCGTCCATTTTTACTCCAAAGTGCTTGTAAACTGCCTACTTTGAGTAAAGATATTTTAGTAAATAAATAGACGCAATTCTTAGCAAATGAGGTACCAACCTCAGGTAGGCCCTCAGGCATCTTCAGGAAGAGACAAATGCTAATCAGTTCCGTGTGTACATACTTATATCTATTTATACGTAGCTTCACTTAGTTAAAGCTAAACATTTACAAAATGGAAACTCTTTGTAACATTAATAAATAAATGTTAACTAAAATAAAAAAAAACGATAAAACATACCTACAATGAAATCTATCGTCAGGTCGACATTAGGTACATTTACCCTAAGAATATTTTTTTAAATTAAAAAATGTAGCGTATATTTACGTAACTCTAAAGTAACGTAAAAAATCAAGTTAAAAAACTGCAATCTGCCCGCCACCAAAAAGTTGCAGTTACGAAACGAACGTGAAACTTTTTAACTTACCATAAACGTTATGTGGGTGAAATCGCAACAATCGGGTTCCGACAACATACGAAGCCCATTCTCCTCCTGCACATCCAGTTTAGAGCTTTGTTTAATTCATCACAGTATACTTTTTGTCACGAACGCGCAGTATAACTTGTCCCGATCACTGTTTATTATTATTTGTTGACACAAAACGAGGTTGTTGCCGTTCGCACCAACATCTGGACCTTACACGGCAGAGATTTCACTTGGCACTGTTCGATAAAGTTGTTAGATTGTATGCTATTTGTGAGTTTACACGATAATGTTGGGGATGAAAAAGTTAATACACTTTGTACACTTGTGGATAAGCTGTGAGCAAGGAAGCAAGTGGCTTGCGGCAAAGGACGGAGAAAAAAACAAAAGTTAACCGCGGCACACAACGCCTCGGCTGCGGTGGTCGCGCGAGTGTGCGTGAATGGAGCGGGCACGGCGAGACCGCGCTCGTGGCTCGTGCGCGCGCAGGACGCCGAGATAAGGGATACCAGCGCTTGCTACTTTATCTGACAACCTTTCGATCATTCTTATAGGTAAAGTCAGACACATCAGGTTACCACAACCTGTCAAAGTTTCTCATTTGATATTCAACCTTATGTGTATGATAGTATAATGAGAGTCAATTGAAGAAATGTGACAGTTTAACTATATTTTGATGTCCTACGTACCTAAGTAGTAGGTACGGACCACCATTTACTCGTACCTTATCCAAATCTTCCTCTCTCCAAATTGCACTCAACCGTTAAATTTATCTCACACAAACCACTGGCCTAGCTACGCGAGATTGAGATTCACTAAAATACGCTAGTTACTTTGATTTTTAAACGTGCGGAAAATTAATTTAACATAGCTTTTTAGGTTTAACTTTTCATTCGTTAGAGATTTTTTTTTGTGACCCTAAAGGACCTAACAAATTACTAGCTAGATATTACAATAATTATTATTTATGGAGGAACGCTGGGTAAGCAGGTACTCTACTTTTAAAACTAAATTTGCGCATTTATTCTCCTTTTCAATGTCTTCGTGGCATGTTTCAATGGATAACACTTAATTCACTTAGTATTTAAAATATCCTAACAGTAGACAAATCATAAAATAAAATTGTAACTAAATACACATCTTAACATACCAAAACCTGCCTAAACTGGGGACCTTACCCCACCCTAGCAACACTGAAAGCTAATGTCATTCTCCGCCGAAAGTCTTGTGTACGTACACTGCCCACGCACACATACCTTTCGTTCTTCCTATTGGCCAAGAAGTCGTCGAACGCTGCCGCCGCCCGCGCACCAACGTCCTTGCGGCCACCGACCTATAGTGCCTACCTGCGTACAGCTAGGCGAAAGAAGTTGGTCGGAGGTGCATCATGATAAATCTGTTAGTTGTTAACTAACAGTTTTCAACTGACATTGAACTATCATTCTTCTTTTTTTTATATTGAAGACAATCAAGATGACCTCACTCCGCCTGATGGTAAGCGGCTGTGAGATCCAAATATGAGGTTGACAGGCACAAAAGAACAAACTAAGTACCTATTGAGTCTGCTATCCTCACCCTGAAGGCCTGCTGAGATGCCGTTTCACGTCCCGCCTAAAAAACCCAGGATTGTATTTCTTCTTCTTGAAGTGCCGCTTAATTAATGAAGATTGGTCATCACTTCATCAGCTCTTTAACTCGTGGCTTATCCATGGCAAGCCTAAAAAGTTGTTCGGCGGATTTGATGCCAGTCCAATGTCGTATGTTCCTGAGCCCTGACATTTCCTTCTCCTTCCAATTTTACGTTATCAATCATAAAAAGTTATCAATACAAATTAGTAGTCATTTTTAAACTCATAATAATCAGGTAAGTTAAAGAGTCAAAAATCAAGAACACAACACTAAATAAATAGCTTTTTTATTGATGTCTCACGGGGGCATTGGTGCCAGGTAGCCACAATGATTGTTTAGTCGGTCTTTGTAAATAAAAAGGCCCTTTTCTGACTTGTTGGCTAATGAGAATCTTATTATGTCAACAAAAAGTTAAATACTTTTGGCGCCAATACTTTGGACTTTTTGTTAATGTTGCCAGAAAGATGATAGTTAAAAAGATGATGCCAGTAGGTATTATAAAATGGAAGCTAACCTGTATCACAGATACCTACCTATATTTGATAGTAAAAGGTCTATAATACATCAATAATTCACGACTTTATTGACAAAGCAAATGTATAGATTAAATCATTAAAATTATATTTATAGCATTAATTAGAATAATTACGCAAGACTAGAAAATTAATAAGCTTACCTCTAAATGTATAAGGATTATAACGTGAATATTCAACGTAAACAATTTCATTACCATTGGTTCATTATGATGTATCTATGTACTTATATTGACAATCTCTTAACTTATACAGGGTGTATCTGTGAACATTTACATCCCTTTAACCGTGTGTTCTACCAACCATTCTGAACAACATTTGTTCAACCACTTTTCCAAATTCTTCGAAAAAAATTTCGTCTCCCCATACAAAATGACCAAGTCACGTGACCGACTTTGTATGGGGAGATGAAATTTTTTTATGCGAATTATCAAAAGTCATAGAACAAATGTTGTTCATAATGGTTGGTGGAACACGTGGTTAAAGGGATGTAAATGTTCACAGATACACCCTGTATAATGCAAAAAGAAAGTCATGAAATGTAGGTATATAATATAGCCCCACTGGTTAACATGAGAACTTCGTTAGTTCCTCAAAAATCTGTTGCCATGACTTTCTTGATGCATCTTGATGCATTATAATCTCCCAATATCAAATAAATATAATTAAAAGTTGCGAAATGTTATCGTCTAATATAAATATGTACCTACCTATACTAAAGTGGAAAATTTACTGGGAAAATTATTTCAGCACTTTGCAAAATTTACTATCCGACCGACGTGGTTCCGCCGACTTTCACGTGTAATTTGACCCGAATGCCAAGAAACCACACCAATATTTTACTAGTTTTCCCCTCTTACTCCGTTTCGGGACTTTATTAGTTCTAAATTTTACTAATAGATGGCGCCGGGTGTCGATTACATCGCGTAAGTGTTTTGCGTAAATAATCCAAATCGTAAGTTGATCAACTTTCGGAAAATACGAAACGGAGCTAAATTTAGTTTCAAAAATCTGTTAAAACTCTTGAGAGAGTTCTAAAAGATTTGATCTCTTTTCAGAGAAAGTTGATCTCTTTCGGACTCTATCCAGGTCTATAGAATTTACGTCTTATGATAGTCTAGATATTATTATAAGTAACCCAAGTATTTTCTCAAAGTATTAAATAATATTCTTATGGAATTTAAACCATTTACCAGCGCACGGAACCGCATCATAAATCCAGTCATTATCACTTCATTAAGACTTGGAATGGCTGTCGTCAGGTCCACACAACCAATCCTAAAGATACGCGACAAAATGCAGCCCAATTTTTTGCGTAATCTTGTGTTTACCCACACTTTTTATGCAGTTAACGACTTTCGTCTGTTTGTATAAAAAACATTTGGAGTCTGTTCGTCTGTTGCAGATTGCACTGTTGAAAAGATTTCTAGCTATTATGCCAAACATCTTTTTCTTTATATTCAGTGTTGCTTTATAGTAATTGTGTGTGAATTAGTGTCGTTACATATTTTTAAACCTAACTTAGTATTTTTAGTCTAATCGAAATCGCAGCAAAACATTTAATATAATTCAATGAAATGTTGTAAAATCTAACTTATTCATTTGACCCCAAGCAAAACAAGTAGCCTTAACACTCGTATTATGGATATCAGAATCAAATTAGTTTTCACGACTAATTAAGAAGCATGATTAACAGACGAGCATATAAAAACCATGTTACGTAAAAAAATTGCAATCAAATGTTTTACTTTTTTATATACGAAGCCGTGATATGAGCGCGTTAGTATGAAACTACGCAGATGTGCGTTTTTTTTGACGCCGAGAGTATATTTTGTGGTGAATTTAAGATCTTACTTTACTACCGATGACTACGACGACGACCCGTATAGCGCAATGGCTTGAGCGCCGGTTGAGACGTAAGGGTCGCGGGTTCGATTCCCGCACCAACACAAATGTTTGTTGATGAAACAGATATTTGTGTTGGGTCTGGGTGTTTGTGGTTCCTTCGTTGTTTCTGGTTTCCATAGTACAAGGGAAAACCTTAGTTTGGGGCCAGGACAATGTATGTGATGTTGTCTCAATTTATTTATTTATTTACTACATCTACTTATCTGAAGTGTACTCGATTAAGACCAGATTCAACCAATTTTTATCCGCGAAATCTATGATAGGTACAGTGGTAGGTAGTGGAAGAGAGGGTGGGCCAGTGGTACCGTACCTACCACTCATATGGCCACCATTCTCCCGTAACGAAGAGAGGGTGGGCAGTTCCAATCTTTGCCAATAGATGGCGCGGTATTTCGATCACCTACATCGCGCAAGTGTTTCATCTTTTCGGGTTACACATAAACTTATGGTTTTCTGTTATCTCTATAGACTAGTATAGATGACAGCTTTATAGATTTAGTCCACCATAGATTTAGTCTCGGATAAAGATTGTTTGAATCGCACCTAAGATATTATATATTTTTTGGGTTTAGTAGTCAAATTGCAAAAAAAAGCCATAAAGATGTTTCTCTGTTATGTCCGTATGACACAGCAACCTCCAACAACTATAAATTGTTGATTCTTGGTAAGTAGATGATTTTGTGAACCGCATTCAGATTTTTATATTAATGTTACTTGCTGCTTCGGAACCCATCATGGGTCATCATTTTATTTGAGAGTTAAGTAAGTACCAATTAGTTTAAGAAAAACTGTTATCTAATCTGCACGCGCTAGTGATACGTTTAAAATACATGTACAGAGATTTAAAATATTGTTTCAACGACTTCTGGTGCATGCTTTGGCGTCGCGCCTTTCAAAAATATCAAAATAACAAGTATCCTGGCAAGTGATATAAGCTTGTGATAAAATATTTGATTACCTATACTAAAGTGGAAAATTTACTGGGAAAATTATTTCAGCACTTTGCAAAATTTACTATCCGACCGACGTGGTTCCGCCGACTTTCACGTGTAATTTGACCCGAATGCCAAGAAACCACACCAATATTTTACTAGTTTTCCCCTCTTACTCCGTTTCGGGACTTTATTAGTTCTAAATTTTACTAATAGATGGCGCCGGGTGTCGATTACATCGCGTAAGTGTTTTGCGTAAATAATCCAAATCGTAAGTTGATCAACTTTCGGAAAATTAGAAACGGAGCTAAATTTAGTTTTTGAAAATCTGTTATACAGGATGTATCTGTGAACATTTACATCCCTTTAACCACGTGTAAGACTCTGTTAGAGAGACTTTGTAAATTGACTCTTTTAGAAAAAGTTTATCTCTTTCTTACTCTTTACCGGTCGCATGTTATAAGGTTTATTTATGCATTGTCCTATAGAATTTATGGTTTATGATAGTCTAGATATTATATTTATAACACAAGAAATATCTCAAAGTATAAAATAAGATATTCTTATGGAATTTAAACCATTTACCAGCGCACGGAACCGCATCATAAATCCAGACATTATCACTTCATTAAGACTTGGAATGGCTGTCGTCAGGTCCACACAACCAATCCTAAAGATACGCGACAAAATGCAGCCCAATTTTTTGCGTAATCTTGTGTTTACCCACACTTTTTATGCAGTTAACGACTTTCGTCTGTTTGTATAAAAAACATTTGGAGTCTGTTCGTCTGTTGCAGATTGCACTGTTGAAAAGATTTCTAGCTATGCCAAACATCTTTTTTTTTATACTTATTCAGTGTTGCTTTATAGTAATTGTGTGTGAATTAGTGTCGTTACATATTTTTAAACCTAACTTAGTAGGTATTTTTAGTCTAATCGAAATCGCAGCAAAACATTTAATATAATTCAATGAAATGTTGTAAAATCTAGCTTATTCATTTGACCCCAAGCAAAACAAGTAGCCTTAACACTCGTATTATGGATATCAGAATCAAATTAGTTTTCACTATTTTGATGTAAAATATCAGCGTGATAAATTGCATGTGATTTAGCAATGACAAAAAAATATCATTGGGATGACAATAATTTCAAACGCTACTACTTACATATACGTAACACAAAACTAAGTGGCATAACTGGTACGCTTACCCTAACGCAAAATTTTAATGAGGCTTTTAAATTATTCTAGTTATTTACATAATTAGATATAAAAATAATCTACATTAAATAACATTGTTATTAAAAAAATAATGTTGCTCTTTCGTATAAAATTCTGTTATGCCTACGCTATTACCTCCGCAAAAGTATGTAAATTATTTCTTTATTATAATAGCGGCCTTGGTTCGCCTTACTAAGCCTCAAGAGGTCGTATAATCCGTTTAGGAATTACCTAACGTGTCAAAGTTAACAGATTTCGCATTCTATAAATAAGTATGGGTAGACATTGTGGTTACGAAGAATTAGGAACCCCTATTATAGTTTTAGCACCTTGGTGAGTCCTTGCGTTAGGGGAAAAAACACGCAGCGGTTGTTGAGTTTCGCATCCCTTCTGTAGGGGAACCAAGACTATTTTTGGTAAAATTGATTATTTGTTTTAGTAGGTATTACTTAAATAAAACTTATAGGTACGAGTATGTATCTGGTCTAAAGTATAAGATTTTTTGAGTCATATTTTTTTTCAGACAGTTTATTTTTTTATTTTTCCAAAGGTTTGTAAAAGGAGCTTAGGAATGAATAATACGAATTAAACACACACACGGTGGAACACGAATGGGAAGGTCTTATAGGCAAAACTATTTTTAAAGTGACACTGCCCAAATGCTACTTTTGAATTCCATCATCAACATTTAATGCTTTCTTTAAGTACCTATCTTTTGCAAAAAAAAATAGAAAAATTTTTGGTATCAGTGCCATCCAACAGAAAGAAAGAAAGGATATAAACAAAACCTTAGGAACCCATTTACGCATAAGTCCTGCGCAAAAATCTCAGGTAGCTTGTGGTTTTATACCACAAACGGGTCATCATTTCCACAAAAGCAGGTCATAAATTATGGAATTATCAAACAATATGCGGGTCAGAACGACGCGAAGGCCGTAGGTAAGTAGGCCGAAACGACTTTGAGGTTCAAAAATTTAATTCCTCGCAAGCAAAGCCGTGGGTGGAAGGTTGTATGTGGTAGGTACTCGTGTGCAATCACGTCAATCCAATTTTAATAAAAATGTTAACAAATGCACCAGAAATGACAATCTCAAAGTATGGCATTTCCTGTCTCGAGAATTTACCACGATTTCGATTATTTTCGCTTTTTAATTTTGTTTATAGTTTCAACCGTGCGAAACCCGCGTGTGACTAGAGTCAGTTTTACGTAATGCATTTACTCCGAAATGAAAACTAAAGTGTATATTATAAGGTTGATTTTCACTTATTCCCTAATTACCCACTCACAGCGTCAGTGGATGAAGACCATAGTAATGTACACAAGCAGAAAAATGTCATTCGATAGGCGCTACCAAAAATGGTAAGTACCTATTGTGCACATGTGAGCCTAAAATAGTCTTAATTAGACTATAGACAAGGATTATTAAATTTCTTCTAGTCCAATTACAAACACTCAGATGTAAATCTATGGCTCTTTAAAGAAGAGCCATAGGATCAACATCTGATATATACAGGTTGTATCTGTGAACATTTACATCCCTTTAACCAGTTATCATCAAAGCCTAAAGTATGTACTTACGTATGTGCCTATTTCAATCTGGGTTAAAATGTCACCTTATCTCGGATCAAGGAAGGGTTATCAGCCTGGATTACGATGAACGGGCGTGGTGTGAAAAATTAATTGACTACATTAATGTATTTACTATTAATACTTGCGTAAATAATATAAATAAGGTTTATGTTAGATAGGTATTAACGAAACTATCAGTAGGAATCTGACGAACCAGCGGTAGGTAGATAAACCTACCTAAACTTAAGTAGCGAGTAACTATTTAATGCTGCTGGCAACAAGCCTTTATATGATGTGTTGTCCACATAATAAAAATGTAAAATTTATAAATAAATATTTTTTCTTTTTCTTTGTTCAATTCTTTCTTTTACGTTGCCGATTTCAAGCGAATTATCTGGTCAATGGGTTCATTGACCTGATAGGTTTACACCGATAGAAAATTAACTACGACTTTTGTTCCGTAGTCGTTTGAAATTTACAAATTGAAACAACCAACGCATCTATTGTAATTGCAACGTGGGATCTTCTTTTGTTTACCACAGGCTATCTTCCAATGTGCTATTTTGCGTCATATCAAATGACGCATTGTACGATAACTAGAGAGTTAATATGTATGTACTTACTCGTATCTGTGCTTGTTGAAGGATTCACGCAGATTAGATTTCATTGCAGATAGATAATAAAGAGCAAGGTTGAACTCAACACAGCATGCTGCCATTTTATTTGGCCTATGAGAATGATGCGTAGGTACAGGCAACCACACAATAAATAAATAAATTTGAACTTTGTTTACCTAAATTGAGAACTTCAAGGTATACACGTTTTTAAAGGCTTTATACTATACCCTTAATTTAATAACGCTTAAATGAATAGTTTTCATTCAACAACATGAGGATGAAAGCCTCCAGTGTCCATCGTCCAGTGATGGAATGAGCTAGAGGGGATCAGATTATGCACAACCTCCGGACACTCTTTGAAATCAATCCCGTAGAAGACCGAAAAGATTGCCACATATCCGCGGTTCGTTCTAAATGCTATCGTAATCTATTCTCTTTCAACGCGTAATCAAATTCACTGATATAAATGTCGATAAGATAACTAATCTATGCAACTTTACGACGTTTAGACCTTTTAATAGTTTATAGACGTTTACGCATTTGTGGTGATTTAAAATGGCATCGCTTTTGGAAAGTAGGGCAATATCAAATCAATTTTAATTTTACAAGGCCCAATCGGAATGGAAAGGAAGCGCACTTATTTGTGACTAGCGGCCGCCCGCGACTTCGTACGCGTGGAGTTAATTATTGACACTTACCGTCATATTTTGGACAATCCACACAATATATTTTTATAAATTGTAGCCTATGTGTTATTCTGGTGTATAAGCTATATTGTGGTAAAGTTTCATTCAAATCCATTCAGTAGTTTTTACGTGAAAGAGTAACAAACATCCATACATCCAAACAAACTTTCGCCTTTATAATAGTAGTAGGATTTCGCTAGTGTTGCTGGTGTCCATTTTGTCCGGCGGTGGTAAATTTCTTGCTTTAAAAATTGGTGAATGCTCTATCGTAGGCTTCTTCTCAACTCTAGAGTTCAGTATGAAGCCAAAGGCAATCCCATTTTCAGAAAAAAAAGGTTTGTGAACCAAAATTATTTGGTGATCCGTCTGCTCGTCTGTTGCTTAGAACATAAAAAAATATGGAAAACAAGAACGATGATACCTTAGCTGTAGACGTTCGCATTCGAAATAGGAAGACGTATATTCTTTATACAACATCGAGCTGTCATTATCACAGTGTTATTATCAATATTTTTAACTTACTAATCAGTTTTGCCAGTATCAGACCGGATGCACCTGTAACCCTTATAAGTAGCCGTCATCAAAAGGGGATTCCCCAATTTGAAACTTGATCCATGAATTTAATTCTGTCACGAATCCCTCATAAACAATAGTTACATTATAATAGTAAACAGTACAGATATTTTTGCTGACTGACCTAAGTATTAACTTAGTCACTCAATGGCACAGTTAGTGAAACAAGTATTTTTTAGCCAAATATATTGTAAAATGCTGGCGAGCAGATGAATTACAATATGGTAATTAGACAGCGCGAAAGAGTCCCAGGTTCGATTCCCGGTCAAGTGAATTTAGGAAACTACATTTTTGAGTTTTCCAGGATTTGGGTGTTCTGGGTTTACGCCCCCAGTTAATTATTGTCATCTGGTACTCATCGTACAGAGCCCTAGTTGCACATTAGTGACAATTTTTATAGACAATGCGCCCAATGTCAATGTCACTTTTTTCCAAGACAGCCTTGGCTTTACCGGCGCCCGCGCTGCCTAAGCAATGGCTGTGGCAATGGCAAACCGAATACCAAGTCGACAGCTCCACAAAGTGTATGTAACGGAACTTGAGTTCACGTGGGCTGCTGTCTGTTATCGGGGTTCATTTTAGGGCTGGCAAGTAATACAAATCGTTTATTATGCATAGTTAGAAATATTTTGTACATCCTATCAATCCTAATGTAGGTACTAATATTATAATAAACGCTATTTTTTGTAAAGATATAAGTATGTCTATGTTTGCTGTCTTTAGAATAATAACTACTGAACGGAAGTTTGAAGAATAATATAGCTTATTATATCAGAATAAAACATACGCTACATATTTATTTATTTAGGCGTCGGTTTTAAGTGCTACATTGCCACTACGCTACCGAGATATCGGAATAAACTTATTTAAATGTTTACTTATACATTTCAAAATAAAAAACAGTTGACTATGATTCTTAAATGGCGAATATGGCGACGGTGGTAAACCAACCAAGCACTTTTATAACGTTGGCAACCCTTATATGCGCAAGCGCAGCTCGCCGGTTTTTGTCACAACGACGCCTTTTGTGCGTCTCCATCAAAACAAGGACCCACAGTGCGCCTCCGACTGTCCGATAAAAAACGGCCAAGCCCCAATTGTGGGTCACACTCGAGATTCTGTACCCGGACGCAACCTTGAGTGGGAGTGGGTTGGAAAACAATCGCCTCTTGTGCTGAGCCCATCGGTCTTACTTACCACCGAATACTAAACACTTCTTAAGTTTAGGAGGTTCAAATATATTAAAAAATAATGCGAGTTTTTTTTTTATATTCAGGACAGATGAGGATGACCTCACTCCGCCTGATAGCGGCCAAAAGTTTCTTATTTTGCTTCTGTAGGTATGAAAATCATATTGCGATTTGCCAAATACATCTTTACCAAGCTTCAATTATACCTATAGCTCTAATAGTTTCGGAAATAAATGAATTTGACATATGAATGGACAGACAAACAGACATAACGAATCTAATAAGAATTCCGTTTTTTGCCATTCGGCTCTTCTTCTTGAAGTGCAGCGGCCGCTTCATTACTGAAGACTGACCATCAGCTCTTTAAATCGTGGCTTATCCATTGGCAAGCAAAGAAGTTGTTCTGCGGATTTGATGCCATTTGGCTACATAACCCTTACCTAACAGTATGGAATCAACACTTTAACGCTACTGCACTGGTGTAGGTGGGGTGACACTATTCACGTTTAGGGAGCGGCAGAACCTGTGATACATTCTTCGAGGGAAAAAAGGGGGCGCCAAAATAGTCTTCCACCCCGAGCAGGCGATACACTGCGCCACTGCACACTGGTCCTAAACTAGATACGTTTACCCTAAGTTACCTACAATATTAAGTAATTTCGCATGAACATGTGTCAATACTGAACCCTAAAAATCAGCCTACGTAACCGCAGTGTCGCCGTAACGTTGACACAGCGTTCTAAATATGAGGCTTTACGATCTCCAGCGGCGTCGATTTATAGTTTATTTTGCAAGTCGCGCGCGCAGATGCAAATACGAGCGATACAGGACCACCTCTTAGACAAGAGTACAAGACTTTTGTAATGTTAACTTTAACGCTTTCGTAAGAAAAGGGAAAATGTTGGATAGTCCTTGCATGCTTTTAGATCGCCACATGCTGAGTCTGCCGGCCATATTTTTCAAGTCCCTGTGACTTTTAGACCTAGGCTCCCAATTCTAATGCCTGTGATATTTATCGAAAACGGATATACTCGTATATCGCAAAAGCATTCGGCTAGAATGGACCAGCTCGATTGGAGTGATACCTACTCGTACCAAGAAAGCCCCACAGAAGACGGGCGCGAAGCAGCACCCTGTGCTGTGTTTCGTCAAATGAGTGATGGTACCGGAGGCCCAATTAGGGGTTAAAGGTTGGTAGCGCAACTAACTCCACTGGGGTTGAGTATGGGCAGCGGCTTACCATCAGCTGATCCGTCTGCTCGTCTGCCACCTATCACATAAAAAAACAATGTAATGTTCACCTGTGGGTGAAGAACAAGGCATTCTCATCACCGTTTATCTCTGATTAATTACCGGGAAGCCCCGTCAACATATTGTACCGGATTTTCTGAATAAAGCATAATTTTATTTATTTATTAACTAGTGGCCCGCCGTCACTTCGCTTCGGGAACCGTAATTCAGAAATTTAACCATAGATGGCGCTGTGTCCAATTACTTCGCGCAAGCGTTTCGTGTTTTCGGTTTACCTATAAGCCTTGTCGTTGTCTAGAGAAGTTATCTCTTTATAAATGGGATAGAAGATAGATGAGATATTGGTACTACTATGCTACCCACATGCAGTCAGAGTGTACAGATTCCCTCACGATCTGCGAGCCGTTTCGAATTGCAATTAAATGAATTTATAGTAAAATCTGAAGGTGAATAAACCTTGACATTAATTGTTAGATTGAGTGATTTATTCTCCAGAGCACTGTAATTTTGTCTAGGCATGTAAAGATTTATGTGAGGAACACATCATCTCAGCGTGTCATGTCATGCTCAAAACATTGATGTGTTTAACTGTACGCATAACGTTTAACAATGGATAATTCGTAATATTTTTTGGCCGGTGCCAGTCGTCGGAAGAAAAATATTAAAATTATTGAATCCGTCAACTGGTACCGCGGTATGAGTTCATTATGGTACCAGTCGCCGGAAGCCTCATTCAGATATGCTTTTCAGATTTCTGTCCTTGAACTTTTTATTACTTCGTTAGGCCTACATTATCCAACCGTTCTATTTTTGATACTTATCAACCATCTAGCATCTTTTTTACTCCCCAACACCAATTCGTGATACTTAACCAGTTGGCAACACTGGTTTTATGTGAGAAAAACATGTCTTTATAGTGCTTACGCGCATAATTACACGGTATAGCCTGGTATGCTATTAGCATAATGGTAATGTGGCGGTACCGTGTCGGAGGTAAAAAAATGTCGCGATTGTTTTACAAGTTTCTATGCCCGTTTTGATAGCGTATATGGAGAATCAGTTATTTAGCAGTTACTTGACCTGGGGGAGTGCATTAGGCTGCTTTTCCATCATAGCTGTGCGAGGTAGCTAAGCGGTGTGCAAGGAAAAAATCCACCAATAGAATCACTTCATTCCTCCAGTAAATAAGTGACCACACAATTATTAAAACATGGGTGAAAACGGAAACATTGGACGAATTGAAAAATCTGATATTTCTCATTTATTATCTGATATTAGATTTTAAAAGTTACCATGGACTTGCCTTTCTTATTATGAAGGATCAGAAAAACCACAGACGCGATACCACGTTATAGTAATTTGCAAGAACTTAACTGAATGTACTTATGTATGTATGTTTATGGTTTTTCTAAATTTTAAAACCGCCTCGTATGACTGAGCGCATCGTCTTTTACCAGGAGACGAGATAAAGTCATACCAAGCCCTCCAGATATAAAGGAAAGTAAAAAATTTTTTTTTTCCTCACCCGACCATCTTCACCTCAGCAGATGCACCCACATCTGTCACCAGATCAGATATGGAACGAGTGGCGCGTGCACAAGGCCCACAAAAACCCAACCTCGTCCACCCAGTTACCTAATTTGGACCTCTATAAGTGGTACAAGGATGAGGACAAAACAAATAAACAATAACATTGTAATTACTTATCCATACTAATATCCATACTAATCCATACTTCCATACTAATATTATAAATGCGAAAGTAACCTCTGTCTGTCTGTCTGTCTGTCTGTCTGTCTGTCTGTCTGTCTGTCTGTCTGTCTGTCTGTTACTCTTTCACGCCAAAACTACTGAACGGATTTAAATGAAATTTGGTATACAGATGATCTAGACCCTGAGAAAGGACATAGGCTACTTTTTATTGCGAAAAAGGGGTTGTAAGGGGTTAAAAAGGGGGTAAAAAGTACTTTTCCACGCGGACGAAGTCGCGGGCGGCCGCTAGTTACGTATAAAAAGAGTCGTGAACGGCGGGCGTAGTGATGTGCCATAACAAGGAAAATACGACTGGACTTATTTTACAATTTTATAAAAAAAAATAAAGTCCTTGAGTGGAGACCGCGACTCGGTAAACGTAGTGTTGGACGCCCCTACAAGATAAGATGACGACATTCGAAGGCTGGCTGGAGTGAGCTGGATGAGTGTGGCCGAAAATCGGGAGCGGTGGCGTGCATTGGGGGAGACCTATATCCAGCAGTGGACGAGCGTGGGTTGCTGATGATGATGATGATGATAAAAAAATTGTGGGAAAGCCACGGGCATAAATGTACCGGCTCGACTGCAGTGATTCCACCTCCTCAGAAGACCGGCGTGAAGCAGCTTTATGTCGCCGAGTGAGTGAGGGTACAGGAGGTCCAATTGGGGGGAAAAGGGTGTTAAAGGTTGGCAGCGCATTTGTAGCTCTACTGGTGATAACACCAGTCACCAGGTCACCAGGGACCCAGGGATTGCCGCCGCCCATAGACACCTTTATAGATGTCTATGGGCGGCCCTTATCATCAGGTGATCTGTCTGCTCGTCTGCCAAAAATTGCATCCATTTTGTTTGTTTACTTGTAAAAATACCTAATAATTATCACTTACTTATCGAAAATATCAAAATGTGCTTACTGATAGCGCCTAGATAGCGACCGGATAATATAAGTGCTTTAAGTTTGACTAACAACATAAAACTGTATTAAGTGTCACATTTAAATAAAACCAAACCTTAAAATGGTTTGGCCCAGTTAATTTAATGCCGTTAAGAATATACTAAACTGCCCAGGACCATGGTAAGTAAATCCTTTACTTATCTCATAAGAAATACTTAACGTAAAATTTTTTTAGCAACCTTAATGGCTTCTAAAATATGCGATATACTCAAGCATCCTATTTGTTGCTGCAATGGAACGCTCCTAACGAATGAGTATATAATATACCTGTCGTATCCAAATCTATCAGTACCAATACTAATCACAGAGTATTTCTGTTAAGTGAGGAATCATTGAAAACTTTTGTCGAATGCGTAAGGGTACCGGAGGACTAATTTGGGTGGAAGGGGAAAGAACAGCGTCTTGTGACTCAACTTGTTACTCGCTATGTGCAAAAGTATCCTCACTCGATTCCAGTTTAAGTTAGATTCAACTCGAGTGACACATCACTAGACAAACGTGTAACCATTTTGCAAGCCAAGTTCGATGTTTAAAAATAGTAAGTCGATCATTCTTCAATAAGAATTCGATTGACCGGTGCGATGGTAATGTTCTTGTATGCATGCAAGTATGTATGTACCTAAATAGGTCAAAAAATAACGTTGATCAGCTGGTCTCAAGATGGTGAATACCACACTAGTTAATTGTGCCAGATGATGTTCGTTGAATTTATTTGCGACGAATCGATCCGAATAGTAAAAAGTCTAAATTGAATAACCGAGCGTTGAACCCGGATCCTTGCGCTCCAGGCGCAAAGCCGCAAACTCATCAAAGTGCAACATCATCGAAATATCGGTTTGGTTTGATAATGGTAACTATATCAAGATTGTTTTTTTATATGTATGAAATAGATATTAAAGGTCAATACAAACTGGGAATTTGAGGGCATAAAAAAATTAAACTGATGAGTCATTCTTCAACAGGTAACTTTCTGGCAGTCCTAAAAACAAATATTCCTCCAAAGCAGACGTTAGATTTTTAAAATATACCTACTGATTTAATAAATGGGTAGCTTTTTCCGTAACCAATACATTTTTAACTAAGTATATTTCAAGATTTTAATATACATTTTACAGGAATAACGGATTTGTGGACTACCACAAAAATCTCGAAGAATAACCCAAATACACAAAAAAAAACTGAAAATTCTTAACGGTCCTGTCGAAAGATCTTTTTTAATTTATGAATAAAATGTCAATTTTATTTTAGGCTCTTTTTATTTCTAGGGAGATGCAGCTGCCCCTTTCCCCATTTAAAGTACACCGATATCAAACCTACGTCCCACCTCATTTGAAAGATCCCATATTGTAAGTTGTAAGTGAAATATATAATTAGAGATAACGTAATTACATCTGACGTCATACATCCATCACTCTTGTTGTTTGCATCATGATATCATTGTTTTATCAAAAGAGCCGGCTTCATTATAGTGGATGCGCTTACATACCTAGTACTGACTTTGATTGGAACAATTAGTAACATGAGGTTTGTTGTGAGTAGCGTCTGTAATTTAAATGAAAGCCGCGTACAATCAAACGAAGGAACTAAGCTGGCACAGAAAGTTAAAGTGAGCCTTGGCCTAACAAAATAAAAGCCTCCATTTTAAAATTTGTTGCTCCTGCGCCACCTCCTGCCAGTGATAAGCCTGGAGTCCACGCAAATCCTTTTGAGTCAAAAGGAGAGATTAGGTCAAAAGTTTTGACCTAATCTCTCCAGCGGTACCATAGACAGCCAACTGCCCTTTGACCATTTAGCTGAACACATTTGACCTAGCCAATTTGATCTAGAATCAGGGTTCCTCTATCAGGTGGGGTGCAGGCTTATGTATAGTAACTTTTTTGATATGAGCCACTAACAATCAGTTGGAGGAAAGATCAATAAAATTGGTATTTGTATAGCGACAATACCATTAGGTGCACATTGTCGTGCACACCAAAAATGTATAGTATCACATTTAAACAAATTTCATTGCTCTGACAACGGAGTGCTATAATACAATACCAGGTTACAATAAAAGATTGACGAGAATACCACCAGAATCAATTGCAGTAGTGAGGGTATTAACTCCAGTCTCACTCTTAGGGAATGGAGGGAACGCTTCAAGGGGTTTTAGTGAGGACGGTCTTCCATTTAACATTGTCTTCAACTTCGCCGGACAGATCAACTGCCAAACATGCGACCGGGTTTTTATTAAGACAAAGTTTGGATTTGCTAGTCATGCTCGTTATTAATAGGGGTTGCCATCGCCGAATACGGCTAGAAGGACCATATCACCAGAACATATTGCAGTAGTGAGTGTTCAACTCTAGTCTCACTTTTGAGGAGGAAACGCTCCAAAGGGTTTTAGTGAGTATGCCCAATAGACGGTCTTTTATCTAACAAAGGCAAAACTCATGCTAGTGTGTGTTGGCCAAAATGGGCTGGCAACATTCCCCCCTGGGAAACAAAAAAGGCCGTACCTAATTGATCACAGCACGATCATGCCATTTGAGTAGGTACATTGCGTACACGTTTATCTAGTAGGTAATCACGTTAAGCGCACACGCACATTACTTATCATCACGTCCAGGAACTGCATGTATCACAACAAACAATGATCTCATCGGACCTTGTACTTACCTCTTACAGATTGCAACAAGATTTGATTTGAATCCCGGAATCTTCCCGTACTCTTACGGAATACGGAAAGAAAAATGTCAATAAAGGTACCTAGAATTGTGTATATTATAGGTAACTAATCCCATTTTTCCATGTAAAGCTGGTAAAAACCGAGGATTTTCAGACTCTCGATTTTTTTACTGCTCAAAAACTTTTTATATCTATTGACAACTTCTGCAAGTTTATAATAAAAGGAAGTATATTTCTACTTTAATATACTAAAAAAAGTGGCCCTCACTACGTTTTCCAGCATTATAGTGTGATTATAGTTTCACATTTTCGCAATAGATAGCGCCAGACATCAGTTAAATCGTTTCGCTTTTTCGGTTTACCAAATTCTCGTTGTCTATTGATTAAACCTATTTAGAAAATTAGAAGATTGTTGTACTAAGCCATTCGAATAATCATGACTCACTTATGTGTACATTATTAGCTTTGATAAGCACTACGTTGAATTTCAACTTCATCAGCATTTTTATCATGCACTAACGCAGGGTTGAGATCGCGCTCTCACCAGGTAAACATACCTATTACCAGCGTCTGCGCACATTACATTGTCATCTTAATAAACATTTGCTATCTGAATAACAATCTCATTTAAAATTCAAATTTTGTTAATCCACCTTTATTTGCTGTCTGACGATGTTGAAAGAATCACAATTCCTCTGGCTCTATCATCTTCAACCGGTTCCTGTACTTACAGCCATGCATCATTTAGCCTTAACTTAGTTTTTTATTGATGGCATACGAGCAGACGGACCACCTGATGGTAAGCGATTGCCGTCCGCAACACCAGTAGAGTCACAAGTGCGCTACCAACCTGGAAAGGTTGCAGGAAACTGCAGGCGCTAATTTACCCCGTGTTCTGTTTTTTTTATATGATAGGTGGCAGACGAGCAGACGGATCACCTAATGGTAAACAATTGCCGCCGCCTAGGCACCTGCAACACCAGTAGAGTCACAAGATGCGCTGACAACCTTTAACCCCCTTTCTCCCCAGTTGGGCCTTCGGTACCCTCACTTACATGACGCAACACAGCGCAGCTATACTGCTTCACGCTTCTGTGAGGCCGTGGTATCTCTCCAGTCGAGTCGGCCCAAACATACCGAAGCGTGACTCTCCCACGAATTGATCTATGAGGCTGTAGTATCATTTTGGTCAAGTCGGCTCATTTATGCGTGGCTCTTCCACAGTCAAAATTACATACTGCGCGTACATTTATTTACTTACTAGTGGCCCGCCCTCACTTCGCTTCGGGGCCGTAATTCAGAAATGAACTAATAGATGGCGCTGTGCTCAATTACATCGCGCAAGCGTTTCGTGTTTTCGGTTTACCTATAAGCCTTGTCGTTGTCTATAGAAGTTATCTCTTTATAAATAGTATAGATATAGATAGAAGATGCCAAAATTACATACCTACTGCGCGTATGCATTTCTCGATGTAGCTCAAACCTAAAACCTTACTACCATTTCTAATTCCTTGTTTATGAGTACAGAAATACTACACAACCTACTTAATAGTCGTAGAAACATTGCATGTGATGGCAACATCAGAATTGCCTTAAACCTTTCATAGCCTGAATTAGATCAGCTTTAAAACCACCTATCTAATGAAATTGCTGTTTGCATTTGAATAAAGTGGCCTTTTCACTTGAAGACTTCTTTACCATTGCATTGGTATATTGTAAACTAAGTTATTTTTACCTAGATGACGCTGGGTGTCAATTGCATCGCGCCGATTCAGTAACATTTGTCGATATACGAGTATGTAACATTTCAGTTTTTAAGAAGAGTTTAAAAAGATGCTTGTGTTGTTATTTTCCTTTAATGAAATTATAATCACGAATTCGCTACTCACTCGACAATTCTGTGTTTTGTAACCTATACTTATTTAGAAAGAGGTAAGTAACCTTAAAATTACGAGGGTTATAGGTACAGTCAACAGCAAAAGTAGATGATCAAAATTAAAAACTCTATACTCACTATTGAGCGGAGTTCGCGTCAGCAAAATTGTATGAATCACTATGAGGCATACGGAGTTAGCGTCAGAACTGTATGAATTTGACACCACAGCATTAGGCAAGCGAGGTGATTAACCCATTATAGAAGCGATTACTACTTGATTTCTATGATGGAGGCCTTTGCTCAGCAGTAGGACGGACAGTATGAGCTTATACTTCACGTTACTTTAATCGTAAGATGTAAAACCGATAAAATTTCTCTTCATAATATGAATACCGTTTTATAGGTACCTTTTGATAATAATGACACCGCTCTCAAATGCCCTTGCCTTAATACAGTGCTACATAAAAAAGCTATTCAACAATGGCTATTATTTATACGTCTTCGCATTGAGAACATTTCGTAATGTCTCTGTGGTATGGGAAAATTGTCATCGGCAATGATTTTTTACTGTGGGATATTTATCTTCTTACGTCAAGTAAATTACTTTAGAATGACGGTATACATTCTAAAGTGTTCTAAAATAAAAGTAACTATATGTACGCTGTTATTTTTATCGTTGTAATGGCCAATCCCTATTTATAGATATCATGAATAATCAACAATACAGATTGTATCCATTATTATACCATTTCGATTATACCATTCTGAATAACGTTAATAAAAATTCGTCGAAAAAAGGTTTGACTTCCTTTGAATTTTATACAAAGTTGGTCATATTTTTTTTTTTGTATGGGGAATCCAAAAAGAATTGCCAAATTTTCAAAAGACGTAGAACAAAATACCTACGTTGTTCGGAATGGTAGAAACGTGGTTAAAGGGATGTAGTACATTATCTTGATAAATAAATATATTTTTTTAAGAAAAATAAAATTTCTTTATCATATTATTTTCTACAAAAAGCAGGCGTAGCCATTCAAAATAAACGCATGAACATAATGAAAGTAACAGCTACAAATATGTACACGAACTCACTTAAGTAAATAGGGTTGCCATTGCAAAAATATAAAGTAAAAAAAATATTAAAATATTGCCGAAAATATTACCGACTGCTTTGATGGTTTGTTTTTTTATGAGGATCGTAATATCAACATAGCGGCCGCCCGCAATTTCGTTTGGGTGGAATTAGTTACCGTTATATTTTGGACAATCCTCACAATTTATTTTTGTAAATAAAAGCCTATGTGCTATTTTGATATACCTATAAGCTATATTGTTGTAAAGTTTTATTAAAATTCATTTGGTAGTTTTTGCGTGAAAGAGGAGTAAACATACATTCATTCATCCATACTTTCAAACTTTCACGTTTATAATATTAGTGGGATTCAGAAGCCATGCTTGCACTTTATCCAAATACACCAGTCAAAAATGACCGCACTATCCAGTAAGAACTTTGTCGACAACCTTCATATGGCATCTGATAAATAAGTCGTACCATTCCAATGGCCGCGATAAGGCGTTTTTTACAACGAAAACTGTTAAACGACCGATTTGTTCGATCCCTACATCGGGCGCGCCTTTTAAAGCACAAGTAATTTGGCAGCCGTCGGTAAAGATCCAATAAGATATGGCTACTTAAATATCCGGTGTTGCTGAGAAAGGTCGATAAAAAGTTACGTCTTAATTTGATTCGGATCGAAGTCAGTTTCATAGGTTAACTAATTCTTAAACTAACTTAATTCTACACTTATGCAGGTATCACGCTCTATGATTGGTCGCTTTATAGACAGAAGGCCTCCGTCACCATATTATTTTGTTGTTTTAAATAGTTATAAACTAAAGCTACACCACAATCACACCTACTTAATGGAAAGCGACAATACAGTCTAGAATATTAGGCCTTTGCCTAAAGATTCTGTCACTCTTAAGATATACAGATTATAGGTGAATAACGATGGAACATAGATTTCGACAAATAATTCGATCAAATCGTTAAATTTTAGTCGTTTTTATCAAGAAGCAAAATAATCATCAAATTAAGCAAAATGAAAATCAGCTGTGCATACAAACATATCTTCACTGGGCAATAAGGGTGTAGGTAATATGTCAAAAACAGTAGAACTACAACAATAGGAGTACAAGTTACTCAAACTGTAACATAGAGTAATGCTAGCAACACTCAATGGTATCGAAACGAACCTGTCATTCGTTATTAATTTGCCATCGCGATAACAATTCTTGAATCGACAGAACATTTGTATTATTGTCACTTGATCAGAGATAACACTTGGAAATATTGAGCTCTAATTTCGTTGATGTATAAGAGCAAAAAGTTTTCTTTAAAGATTGTCTTGTGTCATTATTAATTGCAAAAACTAATTTTGTTTTCATCCAATGTCTTTAACTAGGATAATTCCAAAATTCTTCTTCTTATCGAGTCGATGGCGATAAAGTTATATTTTCCCAACCCAAAACTCCGCCACGCGAACTGCACAGTTGGTGCCCTGCAGGAGATCATCCTAACTACTTACTTGCAGCTACAATAGAACTTGCGAGGAGAACAGACGGCCGTTGGGGTGGAAAGGTCCTTGAGTGGAGGCCACGTGCAGGAGGCCGCAGCCGGGGCAGGCCGCCCACCAGGTGGACCGACGATCTGGAAGGTCGCGGGAGTCCCTTGGATGGCACAGGACCGATCTATGTGCAGAACTTTGGGGGAGGCCTATGTCCAGCAGTGGACGTCTATTGGCTGAAATGATGATGATGGGCCATGGTCTGAGGGGTGGCGCCGCACTCGCAGAATTTGCTGAACGCATCCGTGTACCCCCATTTGCATACGTTATTCCTTCATCGGCCGACCCTGGAAGGCGCTTCCAGGGCTTTCCAGGTTCGCCATGGCAAATTATATCCCAGGGGAAGACTCTCCTTTGGTGGAAACAGCAATGAAGAAAACTCGTCTGTCCTGTTTATTCCAAAGGTTAAGACTTTAGAGTTAGACACACAAGGAGAAACCAGACTTTTCAGTTGACTTGCTCTGTAATGAACGCCTTGTATAAACAAGATTAACGAATCAATCTATATTTTATTGGCAAATAAGACAAGTAATATCTTGCACCTGCAATACTCTACAACTAAAATGAGTGTAAATATTAAATTTAATATGGAATGAGCAGGACTGGCTGCTTAATATGGTAAACTTGCCACTTTCTACGCCCACCGCCAGTATAAGCTGAACCACGACAATACGAGGTATTGCATTATTTTTCTCAAGTAACGCATGACTAGTAGTGCCACCATGAGAGGTTCAGTAAGCTGGTTTTATTTTTGCCAGACTGCTCATAGCCTCTGGGCTTCGAGTTATTGCTAGACGTTTCGGGACCGCCTTTCTTTGTATTAAGACAAGTGTTAAAATCTTTATTAGTAAATAAATCAGCTACTACTTTCGAAAAATAAATGTTATTAGTTAATAGCCAATATCCGAATTACAGCTGTTAATAAAAGCTTTACAAGTTGTTAAAAGAAAGCTGTTAACGTCGATATATAAATGAAATATAAGGTGTTTAGAAATTAAATGGTAAGTGCATCATTTAGTGACTTAAATTTTATGAACAGTTGATATTAAGTGTTAGATTTATTACCTACTAGTGGCCCGCCCTCACTTCGCTTCGGGACCGTAATTCAGAAATAAACCAATAGATGGCGCTGTGTCCAATTACATCGCGCAAGCGTTTCGTGTTTTCGGTTTACCTATAAGCCTTGTCGTTGTCCATAGAAGTTATCTCTTTATTATAAATAGTATAGCTGCTGCTGCTTCCAACCTTTATCCCCATTTGAAACACAGCGCAAGCTCTGCTCCGGTCTTCTGTGAGGCCGTGGTACTACTCTGGTCTAGCCAGCCCATTCATGCTGAAGCGTGGCTCTCCCACGGTAACAAGTCTTGACGTGAACTATGAGATTAACTTATTTATAAATAGAATAGGAAGAAGATAGATACCTCGTTATGTGACTTTAACCATCCGAAAGATACGCAAACTTTGGTAAGAAGTACCTACCTACATATTTATAGCCTAAAATAATTGCTCAATAAAGACTCTTTACACACGACCCGTAAATCGGGTAAGCAATTAAATATATTACGCATGATGTATTTATTGCTCGCGAAATCCGTCTGCCAAAAGGAACAATACATGTGAATACGTGAACGTAATTAGGGTGACCAGCCCTTGATAAAAAAATAACCGTGGGAGAGCCACGCTTCAACATGAATGGGCCCACTCGGTCAGAGTGATAATACAGCCCCACAGATTAGACCGACATGAAGCAAGCGCTTGCGCTGTGTTTTGTCGGGTGAGTGAGAGTACTGGATAAGTGACAGACGAGCCGACGGATCACCTGATGGTAAACGATTGCCGCCACCCACAGACACAACAACAGTAGAGTCAAAAGTGCGGCTGCCAACTTATAACCCCCTTTCCCCCTAGTTGGGCCTCCGGTACCCTCAATCACTCGACTAAACAAATCTCAGGCGCTGCTCACGTGAGGCCGTGGTATCATTCCGGTCGAGCGTGGCTCTCCCTCGGTTGAAAGGTTAATACGGAACCGAATCTATGACCTCTGCGTCTGAATCGCTTAATCAACTGAGCTAAACCAGTCACCTAAATAGTGGCACCTGGTCACCCTATACCTACATATATACTTTTGTTTTTTACTCGACCGGGAAGTAAAGGGGTAATGCGTTTGGCCATGGCGCGTAGGCAGAGGTTAAACTATAGCGGCGGTAGGTAAATTGATTTTACCTTATGTTCTCTGCACATAACATGTTATTATAGGTTTATTAAGTCGAAATCAATAAGTTAATTTGCCTATAAGATCCATTTCGTTATTGAAAATACGAGTTAAGGCAGTGGAATGAGATCGGGAAATATTGATATAGAAACTGGTTCATACTTACTTACTTACTCCACTGGCTCAGCGACCCGAAACGAGTCTTGGCCTCCGCAACAAGAGAACGCCACTTCGATCGATCCTGTACCACTTGTTGCCAGTCCTTGGCCTGAAGTTCTCGCAGATCACTCTCGACGACGTCTTTCCAGCGATACCTAGGTCGGCCTACCGGGCGTCGGCCTAATCGGTCGGCTTTGGTATGCTTTCTTCACGAGACGATCCTCGTCCAGTCTCTCGAGGTGGCCAAGCCAGCGAAGACGATGCGCCTTGGTCTCGCCGATGATATTAGGTTCATGCTGAACTTTTTTGCCTAAGTGACCGTTTAGGTATCTACCTATAAAGCGGATCTAAAGTGATGATACAAAGCGATCTAATAAACAGACAGAGTGTATCTGTGAACATTTACTACCCTTTAACCACGTATTCTACCAATCATTCTGAACAACATTTGTTCTATGACTTTTAAATTCGCATTTTTTTTAACTATTAAGTTGTTCACGTGATGGTGTCATTTTGTATGGAGAGTCGAAAGAATTTTCGATGAATTTCGAAACCTCGTTTAACAAATGTTCATGGGCGAACCCAGCGGAGGGGGGAGTTCTGGAGTAGAGACCGCGTCTTGGTAAACGTAGTGTAGGACGACCTCAGGCCAGGTGGAGTGACGATCTGCGCAAGAGGGCTGGCTGGAGCAGGATGCGAGTAGCCGAAGATCGATCAAAGTGGCGAGTTGGAGAGGCATATGTCCAGCAGTAGACTGCAACAGGCTGATGATGATGATGACACAGTTAAATGAGGTACCTACACCTATTTTATTAAACAATCAGATTCAAATAGAAACAAAACCCAGTGTCAGTTAGTCTCCAAACGCTATTATGGCATTAATATGGCTAACAACAAAACAAAATTTATAGCTGTCAGTTTATGACAAGGCATAAATCTCCGAATCGCCGCGAGATGCGCAAGCGACGACAGCGGAGCCCAATTTGTCCGAATCGTAAAAAATCTCGTTTAGATTTCATCGCTTCTAACTAAACTACTTTTAGGGCGAATTACGACTCTGTGGAGTCATCAGACAAGCAAGATTAGGTGGGATTCTAATGACGTGTCGAAGAATTGTGTAAATCATTTTTAACTAGGACTCTTTTAAATTTTATTCAGATTTAAATTACTTTTGAATGTTATTGTTATCCCACGCAACAACACTAGAAATCTATATCTGAACTCCTACTTAATTTACTAGAAGATAAGTGTTTTTCAACCCGAGAAATGTGTCTACAAACAGCCAGGTCTACGTAACTACTTAAATACAAATCTGCAATTTTTTTTTATCTTTTCTCGACTGAGGAAATTTTTCAGGTTGTAGTAACCTAAAAAGTGGCTGTCTATACGTTCTTGTTTTTTTTAACAACTACTTTTCAGACTGTTTTTTTTTTATTTAACCGATAAAATAAATACTAAGAAGAATGTGTAACTGTTTAACTGCGATTATACCGCATAAAGCCTCTGATTAGGTATAATAATACATAGCCTAATCGTTTATCCATACTAATATTATAAATAACAATATAAACACTGAAAGTAAAAATCTGACGTTACTGTACCTTTTACTTAAAAATTGCAAAGTTCATAAAGAATAAGTCCAGAAGACGCTATGTGTAAGTACGTACACCATCCGAATTTAAACTAGCTAAGCGATTTGGGATAAAAAAATCTGGCCAAAAATGCACTTTATAGAGACTAAACATTCGCTATTCATCATCAGAATGTCTGGAAGCGTTTACCTGACGCCTGATGACTAAATAATTCCCCTTAACCAGGTTTCCTCCAGCTAAACGCAGGCAGACAGTCGATATCAGAGTCCACACACAAACTGCCTAATCAGGGTCTATAAATAACTTGACGGTTAAAATTCATCGAGATTGCTATCGAAACAATACGTAATCTTACCCACGAAGACTTAATCAGACGTCTGCGCGAGAGACGAATTTATATAAAGGGATTAAAATCACATTAGGACACCAACTCTCAAAGTTTTGTCAGTTTCATTTCTGCAGTTTATATCTAAAAAGCTTAAGCCGCATTTGGTTGATTTTGTATTTTTAATCGTAAAGGTATACAGTAATTACGTAGTAAACTCAAAATAAACCAACTTCAGTTAACGCCCTTTTACTTAGATAAACATAGCAGATTTGAAAGCCGCCCGGTTCTTTTTATCACAATTCAAAATAAACAATAAGTGGGTACCATTTACAAAATACTTATTATTTTACTAACTAATTTACTAATGGTAATTAGAATAAAATAATCTTTAATACCAAAACTGTGTAGAATAAAATAGGTATTCGTAAGTATTGTATTTCATTGGAGCAAAATTTTTTGTAATTTTATTTAAACTTTATTGCACAAACTTGGTACAGTAAGTGAACTTTGTGATAAATATTTGGTTTTCTAAATAGTACCAAAACCTGTAGATTGAGAACCAGTGCATTAGAATAAAATTCCATTTATTCCAGAAACGTTCAATAATGGAACTCCTTGAGAATATTAATGGTAATCCAATCGTTAACAAGTGAACGAAATAAGGACTTCACCATCAAAATAAATAACTACCAGTAGTAACCACCCACGGTGAGGAGAAGGGGTTATGTCAAATGAATTGGTGATTAGGAGATGACGTATTATATATTTTTGTCTACCTAAGTAATAATAATAATAATTTATTTATCTCAATTTATATATTATAAAACACATGATTGGGGCCTCCTGTGAAGCTAGCATCGCCTTTGCCAGGGGGTCTAATTTGAAGTCATTTTGAGACTCAACCAAATGATTGAGAATGTCATTTCGTAATGACACCTAACCCACAAAATAATTACTCACAGAAGTTAGACTTTGACCTGATTTTGAATTTAGAAGAGTTCGTTGACATATGTACGGGTTGTTGCCCGCCATGAGTACATAAGCGCGGCCTCTATCAAAGTACTCGACAGTTTGACAATCTTATGTCATAAGTTAGGATTAATGTGGTCGAAAAGGCGTTTTTGCCCGTTAGTGCGAATGCGTGAGTACATGACATATTTTTAGCTCTTAGTGGGCAGTCAACCTTCTGTGTCAATATGTATTTTGTGCCTAACCCATCATTTCTAGCCTCCTTGTAGAGGAATTATTTTTGCTTGTGAAATAGATCTAACTCGAGCAAGTTTCATTTCTTGAACACTAACTCTATCTCAAGCAAAAGGCGCAAAAGATACGCCGGAAACTTTACACTCTGGCCCAATTCGTTCGACTTTCTAATCTAGATACGTGCAACTTCATTCACAAACTGTCACTTGCAAAAATGCTGCATGGCGACTGCATGCTGGCAGGCGTGGTGAACCTTTTAGGCGTGGCACTAGCCTCAACAATCCAGGTTACAGAAGGCCCACAACAAAATGAGTAAGCACCAGTAACAAACGAGAATATAACAGTCACATCCAAATTCGTTGCAGATCCTGTTGTTACACTCTATTCTACTCTAAATGCAATACTTAAACATGGGCCTTCACAGTATCTCCTACTCCAAGAGTTTTATACCCTAATCTCGCTCTAAAGATAAGATAATATAATGAATGAAAATACAATATTGCAGTGGCCTATGATTATTGCAGTTGCCTATGATTATTGTAGTTGCCTACCTATCTTCTATCTATACTATTCATAAAGAGGTTAATCTCATATTCCACGCCAGGGCTTATAGCTAAACCGAAAACACGAAACTAATGCGCGATACAATCAACGCCCAGCGCCATCTATTGGTTGACAGTGGAAATACTGCCCCGAAACAAAGTAAGGGCGGGCCACTAGTACTATATAAACGCATTTCTTGATGATTTTCGGTAAACGTAGAATAGGGCGCCCTCAAGCTCGTCCTTTGAGGGTGGTGGGACGGTCTTCGTATCCCACCCCTCTTAGTGGGTTGGCTCCTGGGAGCTCCCCATGGGAGAGCCCTACACTACTCATACCTGGATATGACGGGACACAACCAGGAATCATATGCTAAAATGACAAAAAGTCCCACAGGTAAATAGCCCTGATGACGCCTAGCTATGCTGAAGTATGTGATATTTTTGAGACTAACTTGTATTCAAATGTTTTTTATATATGATCTCGAGCCACATGTTGACCACCCCTGCACCGAAGTGTTACTTGGCGAAAATGTTGCCAGACAAGCGGCTAATTACTTCCATATTGGTGCGCCATTAAAAGTAGAAGCTATGTCAGTCTAGTCTGAACCGCGTAAACTAATCTAACGTTGGTAATTAATTGCCCAACTTGTGCCTGAGTGTAACACCAATGCTTTAATTTGTAACGTTTTATTAGATTTTATTATTTTATTTTATTAACGTCCATACATACAAAGTACAAACGCCCCATTGGTCTAGTGGTTTAAAAGTTAAAATTCCCGGCACGAGCAAAAAGTGATGTTTCGAATTTTACTAGAAAATCGTCTTAGAGATACATATATCTCTTCCTCTTCTTGTCCTTGCTGGAAGCTTAATAACTGAAGATGGCCATAAACTATTTAAATCGTGACATATACATGGCTAGCCTAATAAGTTGTTCGGTGGATTTCCTGAGCCATGACCTTTTTCGCCTTCCAATTTTGCGTTTCCCAGGAATCTTTCCCAGCATGATAGTCTGGAGAAGATGGTATTTTCGCTGCCTAAATCTACCTCAAGAACGGCTAAATTGATTTTAATTATCCTGATTTTGTTCGATTCGTCTTTACCCTGAATAGCAGAATAACTAATCAAATATAGAACTAAAGACAATAGAGCTACATAAGGTATCTAAAAGAAAACTATGTACGAGTAAGTATATCCCAAAGCGCTTCGCGTTCGTTCTTCCGTACCGCTAGTTTTGAGACTATCAAAATTTTAGTTTTTTTAAACACACCGCCTTTGAAATCATCTAGCCAGGATAATTGGCAAGCAGAGCATCAATATTTGTAATGCCGCTGCCACACTGGACTCGGTTCCATATGGTGAGTGGGCCGCAGTTTCAAGTTACAACTTTGCTCGGAGTTCGCGTCTTTAAAATAAATGGTAAGATCTTCTCAGTAGTACCAAACTCACCAAATCTTAGATCATCGTCCGAGCGTACCAAGGGACCTTATTCTTCGAAACCTAACTTTCGTGGACTACCACCAAATGGACGAAAATGGAGGAATATTCGACAGTGGTAATGGGGAAACAATGGATGATGCTGGCAGGGGACCGTAGGGAGTGGTGTGATAGAAAAGAGGTCTACACACAACAACACAACTCACACACACTGTTGACTTTGTTGTTAGTTTGTTTGTGTTGTTGTTGTTCACTGTTGAGAGGACTCAACAGTGGGTGGATGTGGGCTGATATGATGATGATGATCAAAATTATTTATCATAGTTCACGCTACATTACTAACCTAAAGACATGTCAATTAAATTTTATAGCATCACCAATATAATAACGAAATAAACGTCAAATAGCTGTCAAATAAGTTATTCGGCAAGTTAATTAGAACATTAGTACGCGATTGTGAGCGCAGCATTAGGCAAAAACAGCAATAACTCGAAACCCGTTGAGACGGATTGGCGGTCGAGTTGGCCTCACAAGCAGGTGGTCTGCCCAAAAAACGTGAAGTGACGGCCGATGGATTAAAAGATTTACCGCTAATCTGAGACGAAAAAATCAAAAGTTGTATTCATATACTTCGATCAGAAAGTTTCTAGATTATAGCTTCACAGTCTATCTTATCTAGCCTATCGACGCAAATTAGATTGCCTGTCGGTATTTTATAGGCTGTAACTTCGGAAGAGTGTGCTGATGAGCTGCATGAGCTCATCCATTTTCTAAAACCGTGAAAGCAGATGAACTGCGGAGTGTCATCCTTTTTTATGATATAGGTGGCAGACGAGCCGACGGATCACCTGATGTTAAGCTAGTACCGCCGCCCATGGACACCTGCATCACGAGTGATCACACCATAGTGTTTTAACAGTGGAAATATTTCATTCTCAGAGATATTCTGTAGTTGTAGACAGTTTGTATACAGGGTGAATCTGTGGACATTTACATTCCTTTAACCACGTAACCATTCTGAACAACATTTGTTCAACGACTTTTCCAAATTTTTCGAAAAAATTTTCGACTCCCCATACAAAATGACCAAGTCACGTAACCGACTTTGTATGGAAAGATGAAATTTTTTTGTGCGAACTTTCAAAAGTCATAGAACAAATGTTGTTCAGAATTAATGGTTGGTAGAGCACGTGATTAAAGCGATGTAAATGTTCACAGATACACCCTGTATGTAGGTACTTAATTTTTATAATTAACACCTGATTTTTTTTTAAAGTTCAGTATGTATTTATGGTCAGAAATAAACGTTATATTAACTTTTAGACTTCATTCCAACTGTATCTATCTAGTCCCATTTTTTCCATGCTACGACAAAACCTAAGCTAGTCAACCAGGAATAAATCAAAACCTCCAAGTAAGCAATTACATCAAATGAAGGGCAATAATTACGCTGCTAACTGGCCCGGGAGCCCTGTTATTTTTTAATGGGCACGGCCTGAAACGCCGAGGAGAGACAGAGTGTTGCCAGATAGATAAAAATACCCCAAGTTTCAAAGAATTTATAGCTGGTTGATAAGTTGGTGGATAAGGTTTTTATGTAATCTTGGGTACTTTGCTCCCTATAGATTTGAAAAAAACGGGTATGACATTTTTTTTTTCCAAGGAGCATAATTAAGGGTCAAATCTACAAAAAAACTTACTTTCCCATACATAAGTAATCAGTTAATTGAAGTAATTATAATGGAAGGCAAGTTTTTTTGAGATTGGACCCTAAATAAAAAAAAATACTTAAGTAAAAATATTTGTTTTCATCAGTCGAGAATTGAGTAAGACGATTTTAAAAGTACAGTGTATACCTACGCCCGGGTGCCATCAACATGGCGCCCAAACCAAGTCTCAACAATTTTTATTTTGGGGCTCACTGTAGAAATTTTCCAATGGTACCTGGCAACACTGACGTGACGTGCGGAACGCGGTAGACCACGGCTCCAGGCCCAGTGTCCATGTAGGGACGAGGCCGCATTAGTGCCTGCAACTGTACACCGGCCCCCGAGGGACACCAGACCACTGGCTTTAGCGGGACAGCTAGAGACCAGGGGACTATCTAGTTTTTTTTTTAGGCGGCAAACGAGCAAGCGGGTCACCTACTGGTAACCTAATCACCGCTGCCCATGAAGATCTGCGAGATCAGAGAGGTCGCTGACGCTTTGCCGGCCTTTTAAGAAGGAGTACGCTCGTTTCTTGAAGGTCCCTAAGTCATAGCCGTCAGGAAATACTTTTTTTTTTTTTTTTTGTCGCTGGGGAATGCGTCCTTATGCATACCTTCCTGCCCGGGGGGGCAGGAGGGTTATGTCGGGCTCTCCTCCGGCAGCGGCCGGAGGCATAGGATAATTGCCTTTAAAAAAATCATGGAAGGAAGGGTACAGGTAGGACTCAAACCCACGGTAATGCCCTAATTTAAAATTAGACAACCGATGTCGATGTCTTTTTTTTTATGTCATAGGGAGCAGACGAGCAGGCGGATAACCTGATGGTAAGCAATTGCCACCGCCCATGTACACATGCAACACCAGTGGAGTCACAAGTGCGCTGCTAACCTTTTATCCCCTTCCCCCCGATGGGCCTCCGGTAACCTCACTCACTCGGCGAAACACAGCACAGGAGCTGCTTCACGCCGGTTTTCTGTGAGGCAGTGGTGTCACTCCGGTCGAGCCGGCCCATTCATGCCAAAGCATGGCTCTCCCACAGTAGACAGTAATGTCTGCCGCATTTCGTTAACTCATCATAACTAAAAAAAATATCAGTGCGCCCGATCTTTACTGGTTCCGGTACACTTATCCTTTTCTTGTATGTATTGTGGTTACCCTACGTCTCCCGTCAAGTAACATCGACAGGAATGACGTCCGTATTCCGGGATTGCAGTTCAGGATTGGACTCCATGAATGTAAAAAGTGGCGCCATGTTGTGAAAGAATCGCTATACTTAACGCAAACAGACATACCGTAGAGTATTTCATTCATTAAATGAATGAAATATGGCAGTGTCTGTCATAAGCCTTTGGCTCGAGTATAAGTTAATTGACTTTAACTACTAACCATTTGGTAAATTTTAATTGTCATATCTTCAAGTATAAATGAATAATATCTACCGTCTAACAGGAGCATTTGCGTTTAGTACAGACATCTACACATAAGGTTACCACAACATGACAAATTTCCTCAATTGAAACTCAACTTAATGAGCTTGACGGTAAGATGACAAGACAATCCATTGAATAAATTTTACAGTTTTGTATCTATACTTTGATATGTGGCTGTACGTACCTATAAGAGGAAGATGATGTCGGTGATACTCCTATGGGCAGTCCCTAAACCGGGAGGCTATAAGTAAATTATCAGTCTATATGTTGTCCCACTGCAGGGCAAAGGCCTCCATCACAGAAATCAAGTCATCGCTACTATGATGGGATTAGACTTAATCACCGCGCTTGCTTGCTTTCGAGCTATGTTCGAATGGCGAATATTCGAAGTTCTAATCACGGCATGGTAGGTACTAAAACTACTAGACCTAGACCAACGGGGCGTTTGGGTGGAAATAAGTAATCCTATTGAAATAATTCCCACGCCAGGGCTGCTAGTTTAACGGTATCGCGTGAGACTACAAGCCCGCCTCCTCCATGTCTGTTAGCCTACAAAAAAAACATAAAATCCATAGCTTCGTCCTTTAATAAGCCTTCTCCACGTACTTGAAGCTAGCAATAAGGCTTCGTAATCTTAATAATGACTGCCACTTATGTCTCACAAGAACCTTCGTTCGTTATTTATTGATTGGTACCTTTGGTTGACCTACCACAAAACACACTTGTCAATTACTTACTAGTCGATGATATCACTAGTTTTAATGGAACCTAGTTTAGGTGAGATCCGGATCAAAAGGTGACATTTATACATACAATACAGGGTGTATCTATGAACATACATCCCTTTAACCACGTCTTCAATCAATCATTCTGAATCATGATCAAATTTCAATATTTTTTGTAATTTACTCAAATGAAATCTGTACGTATCTAATCCTTTCTTCTTCAGCATGTCTGACCAAAAAAAATTAAAATACTAAAAATAATAAAATAAAGTTATAGTTCTCACGCATCATTTTAAAAACAAGATAATCTTGATGATCATCTGGGCCCTTATCAGACTATTAATCTATTCACTATCTTTATTATCTAATCACAGGACTACTTACTCGTATGTTCGTTTAGTTATTTTGCTTCCGTTTACACAAAGAGCCTGCGCAGACTTGAGACGTTTTCTCCGGTCGACAGTGCGCACATTAAACGATGTCTAATCTACACAAATTTCCCGATGTCCTAGGCACAAAATACATATTGACACAGAAGGCTGACTGCCCACTAAGAGCTAAAAATATGTCATGTACTCTCGCATGCGCACTAACGGGCAAAAACGCCTTTTCGACCACATTAATCCTAACTTATGACATAAGATTGTCAAACTGTCGAGGTCTATGGTAGAGGCCGCGCGCTTATGTACTCATGCCGGGCAACAACCCTAGCATATGTCAACGAACTCTTCTAAATTCAAAATCAGGCTGAGTCTACCTTCTGTGTGTAATTATCTTGTGTCCTAGGTAAGCGACAGCCGAGCGGTACAAATAGAGACGCAACGCGATGTTCACGCGAGCAACGCAGTAAAAAAAATGTTGTTATCCACATAGTACCTATTTATGTCTAAGACTGAAATGATCATGCCCACAGTACGTAGTACGGAGAGGCTAACGTTACTTAGATTTGTCGTAATCTGTCTCTTTTCAATCGATAAAATCAATTGAGAAAATATTATTAAATTATAGGTAATAACCCAACGTGTCGGTGTCTGTACCAAACACGTTAATTTATATATATCGTATTTTGCCTGCCGGGCGCAGATGTATCCATGGACTAAGTAGTAATGTCGATAGTTTAACTGTGGGAGAGTCACGCTTCGGCATGAATGGGCCGGCTCGACCGGAGTGATACCACTGCCTCACAGAAAACCGGCGTGAAGCAGCCCCTGTGCTGTGTTTCGCTGAGTGAGTGAGGGTACCGGAGGCCCACTCGGGGGGGAAGGGGATAAAAGGTTGGCAGCGCACTTGTAACTCCACTGGTGTTGCAAGTGTCCATGGGCGGCGGCAATTGCTTACCATCAGGTGATCCGCCTGCTCGCCTGCTACCTATGACATAAAAAAAAAAAAAAAAAAAGTCTGCGCAAGTCCTAAAATATAAACGACATTGCTGTTTGATATTATCTGTGTAATCATACCGGTTTGGTCTGTAGGTATGGTATCATGGTATCCTCATAATAATGTTTCTTAATTACTCATTCACTCTGTTATATAATTTGATTACGGTCATAAATTAAAAGTTATTAGTAATAATCCATCATTACAGTTCGTAGCGTCGTTGTCGCGGTCGTCCAAACTCTAATTTAATTTTCTTAATAGATTAATTGTAAGTAATTTTATAATTGCAAAAAAGTACTTACCTTTTTTTTTCGAATAGCCGTCGCGGTTAATGTCGGTCTCTCCTCTGGCAGTCGCCGGAGAAACTCTGTAACTTATTACTATTTGAAAATAGTAACTACTGAATTTCTTGCTGGTGTCTTCTCAGTAGAAATCGACGTTCCGAACCAGTGGTAGATTATATTATGTTTTGACATTCATAAGTGTTCTTTATGGACCTAACTTGAATAAAGATTTTTTCTATTTCTATTTCTAAACCCCAGCGACGCTCACTCAACGCCTGAGTCAGGAGGGGATATGAGTATGGTTTGAAGAACCTTACTAAACTTCACGTCCCTCCCTAGGAATTTAGTAGGTGCCCAGTATTGATTGCGCAGCGCATGCATTTGATTTGGTTCACTACTACTAGTGAAAAAACCTTGACTTCGTTTTAGGGCATTCGTTTAATATGGTGTTAAGAGATGGCGCCAGGCGCCGATTATATCTCACAAGCGTTTCGATTTACCTGTAAGCGTTGACATTGTCTTTAGAATTTGCCTCTTTATCTTACAGAAGATAGATGTTGAGTTAGTAGGTACCTAATACTTAATGACGGCATTTAGATATTTTTATTAAGAGCGTTTATCCGTAAGAGTCACACTTAAGTCAAAATCATTGATTTCCGATGGAGAATAAAATGATAATCTATACAGTTTGTAAATAAGATATTGATGTCAAATTATTGCAGATTTCATAATCTAATGCATAATTTCAAAATATTTTCAAATGATCATTTAGTTTTCTCGTTAGAACAGTTTTAATACAATCCCTTTTTGAAACTTGTGGTCGAAGGTCTACGCAAATGCTCGATAATAGTAAAACTATAAACGACAAACTTATGACAATATTTCTATTAAAAGAACAATAACATATATTAGGGCATGGCTACAAAACAATAGTGATTACTGTAAGTTTTCATACAAGAAAAGTGTACTCAAAAGTATCATTGTTAGTAATTTTTCGAGTTATTACACGTATTAGTTTAGGATGAAATAAAAGGTATTCTTGATTTTTTTTAAACCAATAAATGAAGAAATTTACGCTTTAAAACGTGGTATTTTTTTAACTTTAATAACTTGTTTTTTTATTTTATTATGAATCATTTAGTACTACTATATAATCGGCGCAGAATCGCACCAGCGCTCAGTGCCGGCCGAGGCCTTTCCGAGGTAGGACCTATGTCGCTCCCGGTCACCGCGTGCTACGTAAAATTTTATTTGAAATTGGAGATTTTTTGACGCGACTGAGACGGATTGATACTTTTTGTTTTAAGAATATTAATTTGTTTTAACCAAACAAAATTTTGGTGAGTACGAAGGTAAAGAAATGCAATTCTAGTAACTTCCATAGATTAATATATTATATTCTTTACATTTTACATAATAATATAAAATGTGATATAAAAGGCGCTATTCGGGGAAGAAAAGGAAAAGTTATGGTACTTAATTTGGCCAAAGCTAATGAAGCTAAAACGTAAGTTACCGCGAATCCACTTTTAATGACATAGCTGGTCATAATCTATTCACATTTTTCTTTTACGATGATTTCATTACGTTTATTGCTAAAGGCAGAAAAGAGAAGGTCAAATACATGAGAATACCACCGAAGAATTGGAAATAGTTGAATCGCAAACTACAGAAACATGACTATGATTTTAAAGTAGAATTTCATCATCATCATCATCAGCAACCCACACTCGTCCACTGCTGTATTGGGTTTTGGGAGTCAATGACAAACTTATTTGTTGGTACTAAACGATATCTTTATTAAATCGTTTTATAGGAGAGTACGCATGTTTACAAATGTACAGTTAGCAGAGTAACAAGACTCACAGACAGAGCAAGACTAACTATCTGAGTCAACAGACTCCACAAGACGAACCGGCCGAGTCGACAAGACTCGCTGGCATCTCAAGACTTACTAACATCTCAAGACTTACTAACAGAGTGATCCCTCAGGATTCAAGGTCGAAATATGTATTCGTAAAATGAACCTTATTAACAAGTGCAACAAGAGGAACTCTATTACTATGCAATTAAGTGCAGATTAGCATGGGACGAGTTTGAGTTATTTTTGATGTATTCCAACATGCTGGACATAGGTCTCCTCTAATGCACGCCACTGCTCCCGATTTTCAGCCACTCTCATCCAGCCCACACCAGCCAGCCTTCGAATGTCATCATCCCATCTTGTCGCAGGGCGTCCAACACTTAACCGAGTCGCGGTCTCCACTCAAGGACTTTACGGCTCCAACGGTTGTCAGTTCTGCGGCTAATGTGACCAACCCACTGCCGCTTCAGTTTGCTAATTCGGTGGGCTATGTCGGTGACTCAGGTTCTCTGTCGGATTACATCATTTCTGATGCGGTTCTTCAGAGATACTCCGAGCATAGCCCTTTCCATAGCTTTTTGAGCGACTTTGAACCGGGTGGATTAGTCCAGCCACGTCCACGTCTCGGCACCGTAAGTCATGACCGCGAGGACGCACTGGTCGAAGACTTTCGACTTAAGACTTTGAGGGATGGATGACGAGAAGACTTGACGAAGCCTACCAAATGCTGCCCAGCCTATTCTATATATATATATTCTATTGGCTTCTCTCTCGAAGTTGTTTCTGCCTAATTGGAGCGTTTATCTTAGATAGACATATTCCTGGACAATTTCGAGAGGTACTCCATTAACAGCGACCGGTCCCGGATCAACGAGCTCGTTGAAAATGACCTTGGTTTTATCCAAGTTCATCCGAAGATCGAAGTGATTGGAAGATTCAGCCAGGCTGCTCGCCTGTAGGCCATGTAAGGTTTCCGTCAAGATGACGATGTCGTCTGCGAATCGTAGGTGTGACATGTACCCGCCATTAATATTGATTCCGCGCTCTTTCCAGTTTAGCGTTTTGAACAAGTCCTGCAGCGCAGCGGAGACGAGTTTCGAGGATATAACATCTCTTTGTCTCACACCACGTCGTAGCAGGACAGGCTCGGTTTGGCCATTTTGGATTACTACGGACATATTAGCGACGTTATACAGACACCTCAACACCTCGTGCCAAGTCGATATCGCCAATCGACTTGGCACCTCTGCAAGGCCTCGAGAACAGACCAGGTCTCGACGGAGTTAAAAGCTTTTTCATAGTCCACAAATGCCATGCACAGGGGCTGGTTATATTCTTTGGTCTTCTGTATAACCTGTCTCACTGTGTGAATATGGTCTATGGTGCTAAAACCGTCGGAACCCGGCTTGCTCTGCAGGTTGAGCTTCGTCAAGTCTTCGTGTAAGGCGATTCGAAATGACTCTTGAGAACAACTTATAGACGTGACTTTGGTCGATAGTTCTTCAGTAAGGTTATGTCGCCTTTCTTGAAGAACAATACGAACAAGCTCCGCGGCCACGCCCTAGGAGTTCTCCCGAAGAAAATAACCGAGTTAAATATACGTCAAAGTTCCTTCAACACCGGCTTGCCGGCAACTTTCAGAAGCTCGGTGTGACTCCGTCTTTTCCCGGGGCTTTTCCATTTTTAAGTTGTCCAAGAGCTGCCTCGATCTCCTCCAAGCTGATGTCGGGTAGATCCTCCGTCGCATGGCGTAAAAGAAGGCAAAAAGTTTCTGGCTTTGATGTGACGACTCCTCGATTTGTTTTGGTTAACTTCGACAGGTGGCTCCTGTCAAGCTGTTGTACGAAGACTTTGGACCCCCCTGGTTCTGCTCAATTGCTCTCTGTATTGAGAGTGAATTGGAGCTTCGGAGGTCACGTCTTAACAGCTTGGAGATGGACTTATTTAGAGCCCGTTGTTCTGCCGAAGTGACTGATGGATCTTTCCGCCTCTTGTCCATTAAATCCAGAGTATAGACCGCTTGCTACTCACAGAACTTTGTGCCCTCGTCCCGAAGGATTTCCACCACTTGGTCGAATTCTTCGTCGATATATACGTCAATTGTGGTTTCCAAGGCAGTGAATCGATTTTCCAATTTCAGTTGGAAGGCATCGGAACCAGCGAGTGATTGGAGCAGATTTGGCCGGAGCGTGGACTTCATCAACCGAGAACGTTCAAGCTTAAAATTGATATTCAAAGTGCCTCTGAGAAGTCGGTGATCACTTTCGGTTTTAAACCTATTGATCACTGAGACATCTCTGAATATTCGCTTAATGTCCGATATATATTATGAAGTCGATCTCATTTTTAGTCATAGTATCTGGGCTCTGCCACGTCCATTTCCTCTGGGGCTGTTTCTTAAAGAATTGATCCCAGAAAGGGATCAAATTGAGGGTTTGCAACTGTTTTATAATGTATAAATACAACTGTTTTATAATGTATAATGTTCTTTTTTATTAAATGATTTATTAAACAAAACATGATATCTTTAAGTATTTAATTGCTTACCTGTCCTGAGTAAAAAAGGTAGGTAGGTATCTAAATGATATACCTATTTTTTTAGGGTTCCGTAGCCAAAATGGCAAAAACGGAACCCTTATAGTTTCGTCATGTCCGTCTGTCCGTCTGTCCGTCTGTCCGTCTGTCACAGCCGATTTACTCGGAAACTATAAGTACTACAGTGATGAAATTTGATGGGAATATGTGTTGTATGAACCGCTACAAAAATATGACACTAAATAGTAAAAAAAAGAATTGGGGGTGGGGCCCCCCATACATGTAACTGAGGGATGAAATTTTTTTTTCGATGTACATACCCGTGTGGGGTATCAATGGAAAGGTCTTTTAAAATGATATAAAGTTTTCTAAAAAACATTTTTCTTAAAGTGAACGGTTTTTGAGATATCAGCTCTCAAAGTCGTAAAAAGTATGTCCCCCCCCCTCTATTTTTATAACTACGGGGTATAAAATTCAAAAAAAAATAGAGGTGATGCATGCTAATTAATTCTTTCAACGATTTTTGGTTTGATCAAAGTATCTCTTATAGTTTTTGAGATAGGTTGATTTAACTGTAATTTTGGTTAAGTTATTGTGCTTACACTGAAAACGATGGCTGAACCTTATAAGATAGATCAAAAAATATACTACAGTATTGTACACCTTTAAAAATCCGCGATGATATAAAATCTTTATAATGTAGGTACTTTTTACGAGAAATATTAGCTTATTCAAGCAATACGCCATTAATCCTTATCCAGTAATGTACCTTTAATACATTGTGCATTTGATAAAGTTTAATATTACAAATGTGATTGTTGAGTAATAATAGGTTAAACATATCCATCGAACCAATATTTTTAAAACGCGTTAATCCTATAGATTATTATTATATTTGCTGCTACGGAACCCTTTGTGCGCGAGCCCGACTCGCACTTGGCCGGTTTTTTATTTTTCTTAAATCAAAAAATCAAAAGAATAACAATAAATCAACGTTGGATTTATTTTATATTATTTAACTTGCAATTTAATTTTACAACAATACAGTAATTTACTTTGCTATAAAGCGAAAGGATCAAAATTTGTCAGTCTAACTATAAAGAAAACGTACGCGGCAACTCTATGCAAACAGTAACACATGCTTATGTGTGAGTGAAATTTTGCAAATCAAAACCGAAACATGACATTCCGCACTAGCCGAGAACGCTCTTAAATTACGATGTGAAAACTCACACACTTTGATAGAAAAAGGATACAGTACCAACCTAATTCAAAAGCAAGAATGACTATATAAAACATTTATAATGACAACATTTCCTAAAAGAGCAAGTGAAGACTGACGGAAGCTAGGCGGGTACAAAAACTCCAACCTGCGCGCGCGCCTCCGTAATAAGCCTCCCCGCGAATCCGCGCAACTCCGCGACAGTTTTTCAAGCGAACGTGACCGGCCTGCGAATGTCCCAACAAATGTCTTTACGTCCTGTACAAGATTGTCCAGATAGACGTATGTCAGTGAGGCAACTGTCAAATATCCAGATGTTCATTATGGACTAGACTAGTCTAGTCCATAGTTTTTGCTCCTTCTTCTTTGTACAGGCTTTTCCGCAATCAGACGCATTCGTGAGTGAGGGTACTGGAGGTCCAATCCAGGGGAATGGGGGTTAAAAGGTAAGCAGCGCACTTGTCCATTGATAAGTCGGCTCGTCTGCCACCTATAACATTTAAAAAAATCAGGCTTTCAGGTATGCGGAGGGTGAAGTCGGCCGGTTTTCACTCCAACTAGCCAAGTTCTTCTAGGAAACCCAACAGTAACATTTTCTTCAGTAACAGGTTCTCCAGTTAGTGTACCCGGTATGTGGCCACCCCTCTGCACTCCAGCAGTACCTACGTGGGTGGTTGTTTCGTCCTTCTCCATGTATATTCTGCATATAGGGCGGTCTGTAACACTTATTAGTTTAAACCAACTTTGTTACGACTTTCTTCACGCATTAATATCAGAAATGGTAGACCTAGATAGGGGGCAAATGCTTACAGGAGGGTTTAAATTTACCTACCAGCGATACTGCGGCCTCAGAAAACCGGTGTGAAGAAGCTTCTGCGCCGTATTTCACCTGTTTAATAAGGATGCTTGAGGCCCAATTCGACAGAAAGAGGAAATAGTTGACAACACGCTTATGAGTCCACAGGTGGTGGCAATCGCTTACCATTAGGTAATGAATCTGTTAGTCATCACAATCACAAAAAAAAACAGCTGCTGCGTAGAACAATATTTTTAAAACGATTTTTGGCGTTATTGATTTGAATAGCATGGTTTAGAAATAAAACGCGATGCATGCAGCATTCTTCTCAACCAATTTCTTCACTGTTCCACTCCGGACTGTGTCCCATACAAACCGGACAGACCATTCGCATCAATGGAGCCAGATGAATGAAAGAAACGCGTGCCACCAGCCAAACACATTCCGCCGTGAAACACATTTTGCATTCACTAATTAAACTCTTTACGTAGACCTCTTCCGGTCAACTTAATTACTTATTAACCGGTGTTTTAAGATGTAACACTAATAAGACATTCGACTGAACATATTTATTTGTCTACCGTGGCTCGCCTTCAGATCGTTTCGGGAGATTAGTTTCAAGCCGCGCCAATAGATGGTGCTGGGGGTCTCAGGAATCGAACCTGCGACCACGCAACCCTTGAATAAATAGGTATACATCATTATGTACATATATTATTTTCCTGGTTCCAAACTAAGTTTTCTTCTTTGGAAACCAGAAACAACGAAGTTAACATAAACTCCCAGACCCAACGAAAATAGGTATATGTTTCATCAACAAACATTTGTGTTAGTGCGGGAATCGATCCTGCAAACCTTAAAGTAAAAGTTGTTTACTAGAAGCCTTTGGGTGGTCTGTCACACATCCGCATTAAAAAATATATATCTGTGCCAACAAAATAATTTAAATTATACTTCTCAGATGATAAATTACACTTTATGATCAAGATCAGAGACAATCGTCACGTAAATCAGATGAAGTACAGACAACCACACGTTGAGGTACCTAATAAAATCAAATAAATTGATTGTAACCTTAATTTCAAACACATTAGGTTTAATATGGATTGAGGAAATTTAACACACTGGAACCTTATATGGTTGTCTGTTACCAATAAAACAAGCAATAACTTTTGATTTCGTCAGGTTGTATCGAGATAACGGTGAACGACACGACATTACAGGAACTCATTAAAACGTTTTCTATTCATCACATTAATCATTCGAGTTTCCTGTGAGAATTAAAAAGTATGTAGGTTAAACGTGGTAGGTTTGAGAACCGGTTGATTTTTTTTATTAAGACCAAACAGAAGTTTAATAGAAATCATTCGATTCTAGTAAACTCTGTTCAACAAGCTATATCAACAATTTAAGAATCTTTTGTTTTTACTAAACTAATAGGCCTATCATTTGCTTGACTATAACCGCTCCTGATGGAATGTGACGATGAGGGTCTAGGACCGTGGTCGTCAAACTGCGGCCCGCGGGCCGCGTGCGGCCCGCCGACGTTATTTGTGCGGCCCGCGATATAGCAGATTTATTTAATTACTAGTCAAGTACATATTCGTACTTATCAGAAATCAGTTTAGTACGCATATACTGCGGCCCGGGCCCTGATGTTCATATTGATATGTGGCCCTTGAAGAGTAAAGTGTGACGACCGCTGGTCTAGGATGACACGCCTTTGCCTAGAAGAGGCCTGTTCACTCTTGCCTTAAAGATGACCAGATTATTGTGAATCTAGGCAGGTGAGAAAAATATCAGTGCGATAAGTTCCATACTAAACTTTAAAATTAATTTTATTTTTGCTTTAATTTTAACTGAAATAATTTCACATAAGTAGAAGTGCAAAGAATGGAGGAGGAGAGGGGGAGGGGAAGTACAAAGATCCTGTAAGTAGATAGTCGTTCCACTGTCTACCAATAGATGGCGTTGGGCGTTGATTACATCGAGCTAGTGTTTTGCCTTTTCGGTTTGCATACAAGGTTTCCCGATGTCTCTACAATATATCTCTTAATAAATAGTATAGAAGATAGTCACTGCATTGCACCGAGAAACTATGTAGCAGCTGTTTATTCCAATTTATATCTGAAATCCGTAATAAAAGTCGTCATTAAAATCCCAATTCCACTTTACGTTGACGAAATGTCGACTGAATCTAATGTGGGCTCAATATTATCACTAGAAACATCTCGCCGCTCTAAATGTGGAAACAGAGGGCCTACTCATATCGAGCGGGAATATCCTCTCGCATTCAAAGTAAAGAGACGCACAACGCGCGTGAAAGGGACGGGAACAGATTCGGTGGTTAACTTCGTTTCGTTGTAGGTTCCATGCTGCCTACGCGCTCCCTTCACCGTAGTTATCAGAGCTGCTGAAGGACAGAGAGACGAATAGTAAGTCCAAGCTAAAAATAGACTGGTCGAATAATTACCGCGGTTTACGTAAATTTATCGATTGTGATTTGTGGGGGTATGTAAAACGATAGTAATCAGTAGCCCTACCATGAGTTTGAAATACTATCCTCGCTATCGAAAACTATCGCTTTGTCTCTTTCATTGTGATGCATTTGAAAGAGGCAGAGCAATAGTTTTCGTTATGTCAGTTTTCGATGTCAACTCATGGTAGCGCTACAGATGATGTAAATTTCTATAGCTATACGTGTACGTCAAGAAAATGTACTTATAGTAACAATGTAAGTTTATTTAATATTGAAGTCTTGTCAGTAGGAAAGTGGATGGGAAAGTGTAGTAAATTTTTATGTTTTATGTATAGTTGTCCAACATTATAAACTGTTACTCTATAATATAAACCTAAGATTTACTGATTTAGAATAGTTACTTTCTATAAATATTTATTGAACCATGATTGAATTTTAACTATCTTGTCGATATCATAAGTAAATTGCAATGAAACTATCGGTGTACTTACTACCCACGGTGATCGCTAATACGCGTTTTTCTCACAAGTTAACAAGTTTTACCTAGATATAAAATATTTCCGATTAAATATAATTAAGGAAACCATGCATTAAAAATTTATTAAAGTACCTAACTTTTCCCAATCGCCTTTTCCTTTTCTATAAGATCTAATAGACATCTTTAAATACAAAATGTATAAATTAGTATGGATTGTGAAACGAATATCGTTTAAAATCATTCCGAATAGAGATTTCGGGATGAAAGTTCTGTCAGGTCAAAAATTGTATAGAATTTCCACTGATATTACCAAATTTTTTGATGTGAGAAAACATGGCGGATGTCGCATGAAAACTGCTTTTGCAATTATATCTTTTAGATATTGAAGGCCAGTTCGGAAAAGTACCTTTTCAAAATGAAAAAGAAAAACATGAAAATCATGATGGCGTCTTACATGAAAACTGTCACAAAACAAACTTAAGTGGCTGGCGCAGCAACCCAAAGTAAGCCTTAGCCTCCGATAATAAGAGCCTCCATCTAGTTGGGGGTTTAGTCGGTAGGCCTTTAGTCTACCTGAGGAGAGCCCGACATAACCCGTCCGCCCCCCGGCAGATGGGTATGCATAAGGACGTCGGCCCAGTGCACATCGGGCCGGCAGCTTTCCCCCAACGCAAAAAAAAAAGGTCGGTCATGCGCCACCTCCTGCCAGTCATCAGCCAGGAGTCCACGCAAATCTTCATCAACTTCATCCCTCCAACGGTACCTTAGAAAAAAAGTAGGCGCTATTTTAAAATATCCATGTCCACATTTTACTAGGGCGCCATCTACCACAGTAGGCGCCACACCAGTGGCCAATATCGATAATAGATTAGTAATCGAATGTCAAGGCGAGCGAGACGCGGTTCGGAGCCTGCGCCGGCGCCGCGTCTGCATAATGAGCTGGTATTATGCCGGCCTACTGGCCGACCCGAGGTATGCACCTGCAATAGGTACAGGCTGTGATTATTAGATATATCGGCTTCCGCCTGCGGGCATAGGCGCGTGGAATTCGGTAATATAACTTTACCTACATACTTACTTTTAGAACTGAAACTCCATATTGTATACGTGGGAGAGCCACGCTTCGCATGAATGGTGATACCTCGTCCTCACAAAAGTTCGGCGTGAAACAACGCATGCGTTGTGTCTCGTGGAGTGAGTGAGGGTACCTACCGGAGGTCCAGGGAGAAAGGGGGTAAAAGGTTGGCAGCGCACTTGTGACTCTACTGCTGTTGCAGGTTTCTATGGGTGGCAACGTATCTATAGACACCTACGACAGCAGTAGTCATAAGCTTCAAGCATCGCTTACAATCAGGTGACCCGTCTGCTCGTCTGCGACCTATCACAGAAAAAAAATTTAAACACATATTACATATTGAATAAACCTCAATCTTAGAGTTATTTACGGAATTCCTACCATTTACCTACTTTAATAACTCATCCAGATTTTGTGGGACGCCGCAACATGTATGCGGAGACTAAAGTTAGTCAAAGCTTAAAAATTATGCTGTGACTACGTTTTGTAATGAGGGGGATAGTTTCAAGGCGGCACGTATTATCATTAGTAATTAATATTGACTAATACGAAAAATACATTTCTCATCGCCCACTTGCGATTTTGTAATTAATGTAGGATGTTGGCCTGTGCTAATTTATGAACGAATCGGTCACGAAGCCCGCCCGAAACTTTTGACTTGAAACTCAAGGATTTTTATAGCACACATCGTCACCTTAGCTTGGTATCAAGGGTCACTAATAGAAAATAATGCTTAGAGTTTGTTCAGTTTAAAAGAGCGGATACATGGAGATTGGGAGAGAATCGAGCGGCCAAAAGAGCTTATCTGGGACGACCAACGAGACGGCGCCGTTCTGTGGGGCGTCCGAGATATCGCTGGAGAGACGAAGTCGCCAAAGACCTGAATGCACTAAACGTGCATGATTGGTCGGGATTGGCACAAGACCGAACAAAATTGCGAACTTTGACGTCAGATACCAAGACTCATCTTGGATCGCGGAGGTAGTAAGTAAGTAAACTTTGTCCACTCTTACGTCAATTTTACACCTTGTTCACATTTTACCCAAAGATTGCCTGGAAGATATCGCTCATCCATACTATAATATTATAAATGCGAAAGTAACTCAGTCTGTCTGTCTGTCTGTTACTCTTTCATGCCAAAACTACTCAACGGATTTAAATGAAATTTGGCATATAGATAATCTAGACCTTGAGAAAGAACATAGGCTACTTTTTTATTGCTAAAAGGGGGTTTGTAAGGGGTTAAAAGGGGGGTAAAAAGTTACTTTTCCACGCGGACGAACTCGCGGGCGGCCGCTAGTAGTACATATTTATAACTACTTTTAAGTTGTATACCGGTGTTTTATGCCCGATAAAAAGCATATTCATTTAATTCAATCTGCAAGATTCCTACAGTCGAGTTCAAAAATATGTATACACTTTAGGACCTTGTCACAATACATATTTATAAGAAAGTGGAAGTCGTTTTCTTATACATATGGACTGTGACAAGGTCCTAAATTGTATACATATTTTTGAACTTGACTGTACATGATGGCTTTTTTAACAAAAGCTAGGTTTGCTTTAGCTTTATTAAATCGTAGATACATAAGTATTCAAGGCGTCCCACATTACTTAAGAATTATATTATTTCCTTAAACGCTATTACGATTGTGTCTAGCCTTGATTTCCTTATTATTTCTAGAGAACCAGTCGCACGATGTATTCCATGCAAATATTAAAATTATGCGAATATTTATGAATCTTCTTACGATAAGCCGTAACTTAAGACTTTCATTGTTCTATGGAACTTATTGTTATTACATTATTGTTATACTTTTTGTCCCATGATGTTCTATCAAATGCCATCTTGGACCTCTTCAGAGGACCACGTTGGTAGGTACACGCTTTTTACAGTAGGCTGCCCAAGGCAAAGGCCTGTGTTTAAGGAGTTCGCGTGTAGCTACGTACCTACTAATAACATTTAACGCATTTTGAAGTGATAGTTGATTAACAATATCAGTAGCCTTACCATGAGTTTGAAATACTATCCTCGCTAACGAAAACTATCGCTTTGTCTCTTTCATTGTGATGCATTTGAAAGAGACAGAGCAATAGTTTACGTTATGTCAGTTTTAGATGTCAACTCATGGTAGCGCCAAAGGGAATATAATCACTCCGTAGCGCTACAGAGCGCGCAAATCTATCGCAGAGAATTGACAGATCAAGTGTCAGAAACCACCCACTAGGGATGTGTCCGCCTAGTGATGTTTTAGCCGATCGATTTTGTCCGACAAACAGTACGAACCTGTCACGTAGAACCTACTTGCCCCTTACTCCAAAGGTTGGAAGGATATCACCTATCACCCGTAAGGATATCCAATCAGCGTTAGGTCGAGTTATAATCTCCTCCCGCATTGCGAAAGTGGCACTTGTGTCACAGACCATAAGGTCGGTCCAATGTCCAAAAGAGGTAACGTGATTATCAAGTTTATGACTTCATATTCTTAGGATAATGTTTTGTGTACATAACGGCCTATGTATTTCTTTGAAAGGCATAATTTATTACCTTATTATTAATAGAATAGGTGCCGCATAACAAATCATTTATTTGATTTACGTTTAACATTGAGCAACGTGAGGTGAAAATCCATATTGCTAATATTATGAGTTAACTTAAACGCACCTGTCACCTTAGCGCACGAAGCCAACTCATTATAAAGATGATAATGCATCCACAACTGGCAAAGGCGCCGCGTGTAGGCAGCTTGGGACTGGCATGAACTTGTGACTCTACTAGTATTGCAGTGTCTATAGGCGGCAGTTGCTTACCATCAGGTGATCCATCAGCTCGTCTGCCACCTATCACATAAAAAACTGTGTGCAGGTGACTGATTGACACACGAACCAAAAAATAACGCATGCTGCTCGTGAGCAGCTATTGAGTGCGCGGCGGTGCATTCGATAGATGTAGACGCACCCTTACAGTGTATAGGTACAGTCGAGGTCAAAAATATGTTTACACTTTAGGACCTTGTTACAGTGCATATGTATAAGAAAACGACTTCTACTTTCTTATAAATATGTATTGTGACAAGGTCCTAAAGTGTCAACATATTTTTGACCTCGACTGTACGTACATGGATGTACCCAGAAGGGCAGGGTAGCTGCACCCCCTCCCCCCTGGATCATGTTGAGGTCCCTACTAATTTAACTTATCGATAGAAATTAAAAAAGCCATTTTGGGGGAAAGGGGTCAAAGGTCGACAGCGCACTTGTACTCTACTGGTGTTGCAAGTGTCTACCGCTTACCATAAGGTGATCCGTCTGCTCGTCTGCCACCTATCACAAAAAACCTACCTATGTAGTTAAATAATTTATATAAAGACATACTTATTTTAATTTCAGTTTTTTTATTCTTTACTTATAAAGGTACGGTAGGTACTTACCTAGCTTGTAAAAAATCAGATTTGCCCCCCTCTGGCCCAGAACCCGTGTACGCCCATGGATGTAAATGTTCACAGATACACCCTGAAGATACAGTTTATCTGAAATCACCCAGGCGATAGGTACGTATAATACACGCAAATGGAAAAGCTCTCAGAATACACGTGTCCTTTTACACCCGAGAGTCACCCAACACGATCTCCACGTTATCAAACGTAATGAAATAAAACATAATTATTTTATGCCGATGAGTGCCTCCTACGTTACTTATTAGTATTACTAATTATCTACCTCGGCTAAAATACGCTTAAAGTAATTAATAATAGGGTAACCAGAAGTAAGCAGTGACAAATGCTGAGTGGCAACTATTTTGGTAGCATAAGTTTAATTTTAATTTTTAAGTTTGTTTTGTAATTTGCTCCAAATAAATATTTTCTATTCTATTCTATTCTATATCCCGTACCTAACGTATGGGATACCCCGTTTATTATTTATGTTAGAGCTGGAAGACAAGCGTGCAGATCAACTGATGGTAAGTGATTGCCACCGACCATAGACACCTGCAACACGAGTGTAGCCAGAAGTGGGCAGAAAACCTTTTAACCCCCTGTTCGCCCTGTTGTAGCACTACAGCAAAAACAAAATGTATGGGGGGTAAACAAAGATCTAGTATTCATAATTACTTAGATTTATATCCAAAAATAAAATGTGGCACCTTTTAACTTTTAATAAATCGAGTAGGACTATAATATTCGGTAGCTTCACGTTCGAATCCTACCTAAATAGAAATGGAAAAATGTGAGTGTAACTTTAATTTGAAAGAACTCTACCTAGTCGTATCTATGGTCACCCTAACAATCAAACCAGTCGATGACTCGGCCAGCACAGCAGCTTATGAAAGCGCGGATCAGGCATATCTGTATACATACATACGGTCTGAATGTCCTTACATTACGTATGCTAATCAAATTAATACTGTTGGTACCAGGCGGCACGTTATTAGCAAAGACTTGCACAATGTTGGCCAGTTAGTGAAAGAAATGGATTTAAATTTACTGGAAATACCTACCTACAACACAAATTTACTGACTTTATTGCTCAAAATTACACAAATACATGTTTTAACAAGAAACATTTGTGTTGATCCAATAATCGCACCTGGGAAGCGACTCTTGCGTCTCAACCACTACAACCACTGATCAAATCTGGTCATCGTTGGCCGTACTACATGGTGATTAAGTGTTCAATATTAAATTTCTAAGGTTTAATTTTTGGGAAATCATACTTACTTAGGCAACTATCCCAAATGTACTGCTTCCTGTACAGATTTCTGTCATTAAGGGGCTATATCGAGGAAACTAGCGCCGCCATCCTATTTACACTGATTGTTGCGACAGTATGATATTATTACGCGACAAGTAACAATAATGTCAATTATTGCTAAAAGTGGCCGTTTTCAGCAATAATTAACATTATTGTTACTTGTCGCGTGTTACCTAAATATTAAACATTAACATCTTGGAAAATCCAATCTACTCTTATCTATGTCTGTAATGTTTTACTTTCCTCAAAAATATCATATTTTCGCCACAATCAGTGTAAATAGGTTGGCGGCGCTAGTGTCTCGATATTGCTCCTTAACTCTTATTGTGTCCCTAATCTATAAGTAAGTGATTGGTTTTATTAAACACCGATAGTGCCAATTAAAGAGCGCTGTTTGCAAATAGAGCCTTATGTTCAGCTACACTTTTAGCGCGTTCACGAGGTAGGTTTGTATGAGCGAAGGATATTATACATAATAATGTTATGTCGTTATTTACATAGGTATGAAGAACTTTTATATACCCACTGGTTGCTTAAGTGAGTTGTAGGCCCCGCGGGCATATTCGAGCATTACCATACTTACTTAGCCTAAACAATGCTAAAGGAATGTGACACGTTGCGCTTGCGACTCCTTATGGTCGCGGTAAGTGCCAGGTGCATTGAAATGCTAAGGATTGCGAGATTATTTGCTTTGTCGGTATATTCTATATCTACATATACCTATACCTACTATTTAGAAAGACGTAATCTCTATGGACAACGACAAATTTTACTCGTATAGGCAAACCGAAAAGGCAAAACACTTGCGCGATGTAATCGACACCTAACGCTATCTATTGGCATAGTTTGGGACTAATGTCCTGAAACAAAGTGAGGGCGGGCCACTAGTACTATTTATAAGGAGTTAATTACATCAGGCAACGTTTACGAGTGCGGCTCCGCCCCCCAAACTATGAACCATCTCCTGACATGCTCTTTGTGCCCGGACAGACCATGGTTACACGTGACCACATTAGGAATCCAATCCAAAACCGTTGGAACGTAAAACAGGCTCACTACCAAATACGCCTGACCGATTAGTCTTATCAATAAAAAAAATTGACTACGTTCCTATTTAGCCATAGTTACTTAGCTGAAGGATTTTAAATTTGCGAATGGAAGCGTTCGGTAAAAGGTTCTAGGGAACGCTGGAAAGATTTTGATCCTCCTACAGCAGGAGTATCAACAGATATGTAGCTGAAAACAAAACAGAATCGCGAATTCTCGTATCAGAGGCCAAGATCTGCAGAAAAACCGGAAAAAATATTCGATACCTCACCCGAGAGGAAAACCTTCCTACTTTCAGATAGGTAAGTACTTAATTTACGAGAAAACTCGAATAAGGAGGAAAAATTGATAATTTAAAATCGCAAAACATACGGGCTTGCGTGTTTTTTTTCATAAATTCAGCGAAGTTATCGGGAGCCGCATCCGTAGGATTATACCTATATAGTTATCGAGTATCCGGTTCGTCCCAGTTGTCGATCAGACCACATCGGTTGGTGCAGGAGGCTACTATGTTTCTGCTACTGTTTGTGTGTGTGACAGTGGTCTGTGGGATTGACTTTAATGGTAAGTTAAATGAATAAATAAATAAATTCACACAACATCTCATACATTAACCTTTTTTTTTGTTGACGCTGGGGAATGCCGCTGACCCGAAGTGGGCCAACGTAGTCTTGACTCCTTATGCATACCCTACTGCCGGGGGGCAGGTGGGTTGTGTCGGTCTCCTCCGGGTGGGACCGGAGGCATACCGACTAAACCCCAGCGACGCTCCCTCATTGCCAGAGTGGGGAGGAGACATGAGTACAGGTTGAAGAACCTTACTTCACATCCCTACCCTGGCGAAAGGCCCGCTTACACTCATACATTGACCTGACTCCGTACTAAGTAGCTTATGCACTTGTGTCACAGATATCTGACAACAGAAGATCACAAACATATTACTTAAATACATGTTATACTAGCTTTTGGCCGCGGCTTCACTCGCGCCCACCACTTCCCTAAAATGGGAGGTTAGAAAGGGGCAAAAATTAGCCTATGTTACGCTCCCTTCAACTATCTCCACTTAAAAATCACGTCAATTCGTCGCTCCGTTTTGACGTGAAAGAAAAACAAACATGCAGACAGACACACTTTCCCATTTATAAGTAATTTTAGTATGAACAATAACACCCAGACACAAAACAAACTCAAGTGTTCATCACACGAATGTTTGTCCAGGGTTTGGATCGTACCCACGACCTTTGGCGTATGATGCAGGGTCACTACCAAATGCGCCATCCGGCCAGTCAAGTTGAAGATGTTTTACACCGACTTCATAACCAAGAGGCTGTCGTCAAGTCGGATGTTTGCATAGCAATTCCCTACTCCGCTACTTACACTACTTAGTTTTTATTATTTTCTAGTTTTGGAGTCATCCATATTCCATACTATTTATAAAGAGATAACTTCTATAGACAACGACAAGGCTTATAAGTAAACCGAAAACACGAAACGCTAGCGCGATGCAATTGAAGTTCAACGCCATCTATTGGTTAATTTTTGAACTTACTGCTCCGAAACGAAGTGAGGGCGGGCCACTTGTAGGTTCATAAAAGGTGAAAATCTGGAAAAAGTAAAAGTAGTTACCTACTTAATTTATAAGTTACTCGGTCGTGTCGGTGAATACTCATTTCAAAATAGGTAATATACTTAGGTAAATATTTTGTAGTAAGTACTACTTGGGTATCTACTTACTTAGGTACTTACTATGAAATATTTCCCTAAGTTTTTAGGGTTCCGTAGCCAAAATGGCAAAAACGGAACCCTTATAGTTTCGTCATGTCCGTCTGTCCGTCTGTCCGTCTGTCCGTCTGTCCGTCTGTCACAGCCGATTTACTCGGAAACTATAAGTACTACAGTGATGAAATTTGATGGGAATATGTGTTGTATGAACCGCTACAAAAATATGACACTAAATAGTAAAAAAAAAGAATTGGGGGTGGGGCCCCCCATACATGTAACTGAGGGATGAAATTTTTTTTTTCGATGTACATACCCGTGTGGGGTATCAATGGAAAGGTCTTTTAAAATGATATAAAGTTTTCTAAAAAACATTTTTCTTAAAGTGAACGGTTTTTGAGATATCAGCTCTCAAAGTCGTAAAAAGTATGTCCCCCCCCCTCTATTTTTATAACTACGGGGTATAAAATTCTAAAAAAAATAGAGGTGATGCATGCTAATTAACTCTTTCAACGATTTTTGGTTTGATCAAAGTATCTCTTATAGTTTTTGAGATAGGTTGATTTAACTGTAATTTTGGTTAAGTTATTGTGCTTACACTGAAAACGATGGCTGAACCTTTATTTGCTGCTACGGAACCCTTTGTGCGCGAGCCCGACTCGCACTTGGCCGGTTTTAGTACCTAGCACACATTTATAATTAACACACTGTAGAGATCCGCAAACATCTGCGTTTGCGCATACTGTTATCTGAAACCGGGACAAGGTCCAGTCCCGTACTTTGTGAGGCGATAGCCATATTTACATATCGGAGCCTTTGCTCTACCACATACTAATGTACATATAGGTAACCTACGCATATTCATATCTTCTATACTATATACAGACTAAGATGTAAATTGTACAGGACAAAGACAAGGCTAGCGGGAAAAAGAAACTTGAGCGATGTAGTCGACTCCCAGCGCCATCTATTGGTACAATTTGAAACTAATGTTCAGAAACGCGAGGGCGAGCCACACCTATGCGCATGAATTATGCACCTAATTTTGTTTACTAGTGAGTAAACAAAATTAGGTGCATGATTAATTCTAATCCTATAGTTTTTTACGTGATAAGTGGCAGGCGAGCAGATGATCACCTGATAGTACCTAAGCGATTGCCACCGCCCATAGACGCCAGCAACACCAGTAGTGTAACAAGTTTGTATATTAGGTGCGCAATCCATCTGTAACGAGGAAGCTTACTTCGCTACCCTAGAAGATATTTCCCCGGCGATTTTAATACTATTGACTGATTTCTCCAATACAGACACTCATATCCGTTTTCCGATCATAGCATATTATACAAACGGTCGAAGAGATACTATCTACTTACAGCAATTTCATTTTGAAAACCGCGTCAAAGATGATTGCAAACCTAACGATGGGAGATTTAAGTTAATTCCATTCGATAAAAGTTTTTTCGCAACTATTCACGATGAAGTTGATGGAATAACATTATTACTACTTGCTTACTCACAGTTCATTTGTTCTTGCAACTCGCAAGTAAAGTAGGTACGAATACTATTAACCATACATGGTAATTGGTTTTCAAGTCTTTATGTTATGACCTCAGCCATTGCGACTTTCGCTTTACTTCTCACCATAATGAGAAATTATGCTACGAAGTACATATATGTTCCGATTTCTTCGAACATAGCTCAGGTTGGCGATCACCAATCCGCATTAGGCAAGCGTGGTGATTAAGCCTAATCCTATCATCGACTTCATTTATATTATGAGGCTTTTGCCCTGCAGTGATATAAATAGACTGATGCACAAAAAAAAGAGAGATATTGCGAAAAAGTATGTGTCACCCAATTTGAATGGTGCCCAGGACAATTCCTGGGCACCTATTTCGACATCATTTCTTTTGACGATGAACTCTACAAATATTTTTTTACCTTGGCTAACATTTCACATTTATGTTTTTGATGTAAATGGAAACTACTTAAACCTCATTGTAAGCAAACTTCATTTCATTTCATTTCAACTATTGAGATTTAACATTCTCGTCGTACCTACATAGGTCCTTGATGATTCACCTATTCGTATTTCACCAGGACAAGGCCCGGATCCTGCTTGGGAGGAGATGGTGTCCAGCGGGGGCCTGCACCTCGGCAGCGGACGCACCAAACGCTTCGTGGAAATGAATGCTGATCAGGTAAACTATTAGTTATAACCCGAGCTATGTTCAAAAATTCGAAATTATACTTTTTCGAAGGACCCGGGATCACGGAACGGTACTTAAACCACTAAGGAAATCAAGATAAAATTGCTTGACTTACATCACACACAATAAAATTAACACGTACAAGTACCTAGGTAGTCCTAACTTGTGAAATGGAAGTGTGAAGTGTAATTTCGTAATGCCACCTGCAGGGAAAGTTTCTTAACACTCTAAACAGAAAATTTTACACAAAGGAAACTAAGTATGCTTTATTTTTGAAAATAGTCCAATGTTTTTAATTGTGCTTGCATTGCACAGGAATCGAACGGAAATTTAAAACAAAAGATTGGCTAGTTTTCATCGACAAACAACTAAAAGGTAACATACTTACCAACTGACTTTGGCTTTTATATTCACTTATCATGTGAAAACAAACCTTTCGCAAGACTAAACAAACACCTACCTCAGTTTCCAATCCCCTCTAACGAACCCGCCACATAACCTTTCCAAACCGCTAAGTAATTGCACCAGCGCAATTAATATGGCTTGTCAAAATTGATACCAATCCTGCGCAGGCCCTACAATAATTAAGAACTGGCGCCTAGGTGGGCGCACAGGTTCTGACTTACCTACATTTTAGTCGCTGCATGCAAATCCTTCAACAGAAAGGATACTTTATTCTTGACACCCAATTTAGGACATGACCTTCCCCTTACCTTCCCACCCGTCCACCTACCATCCCGCTTTCTTGACATACGTACCGAATCATGGAAGACGCTATTGGCACTTGCTCTTTGATCTTTCCCGTATTGCGCTTGCTTGACTACATAATTATCTTTTCTTCCGTTCCATATCTGTTCCTCTGTATTCTGCCCATCTGGGACGTGTCTTCTTCTTCTTCTTCAGCAGCATGCATTTGCCCACTGCAGAGCATATGCTTCTCCACTTCCTTCTCCATGACAGAATTTCCTTTCATTTTCTTTCTGGACCACGCTGGGCGTGTACGAATACTTACAATATGACTATGCGCTCGAGCAGTAGGTACTCTCTCCTTAGAGACTGTTCTACGGCTTCTGGAGATCATCACATTTCTTTAAACGTATGTAGGTACGTAGATATAGCAACTTACGCTCTGTCCTGTTCATAGACATCCCAAGTGGGTAGCCATGTAGCTATAACTTGACTTGAGAGCTCGATTTACCCTGGTATCATTTAGCACCATAAAGCCCAAGATTGATCGGAGCCAAAGGTGATGTTCAATAGAATTCAAATGAATTGTCGAGAGGAAATAACACCAGCCACCAGGCGTCGCCGCGGCGCCGGCGTTGATTATACTAACACACAATTTGCATATGTATTAGACATTACAATTAGTACTTAGGTAAGTACTGTAGCGAACTTTGAACTTTCGCTACGAGGGTGGATTTCCAATTGTTATAGACACGGAAACTTGTATTGCAAATCTGTTAGCCTCTTATTCTAAAAACCTACTTAAGGTAGAACTAAACTAGGTTTAGGGCGGCCCTCGTATTCTGGCACCAGTGGCAACACGGGTTGGAACTAATAGGAAGAAAATCATCAATGTACTTATAAAAACGCGCCCAAGTCGTGGTTGACAAATCTCGACACCTCACTAGATCTCTCCAGCACTAGGGTCTTTATTAGTCTCGACTAGGGTTGCCTGTAGTAAAATCAGTTGTTCCGTACAAAAAAGGATAATTGGTGGTGAACCTAATCCCATTAAAGTAGCGATGACTTGACTTCTATGATGAGACCTATGTCCTGCAGTAGTCAGTGCATAGGCGGAATAGTATAAACTCTATCTCATCTATAGTACACGACACGTTTGGCGTAGTAGTTTGAGCGCCAGTTGAGACGCAAGGGTTCGATTCCCGCTCCAAGACAAATGTTTGTTGATGAAACAGATGTATCTTGGGTCTAGGTGTTGTGGTTCCCTCGTTGTTTCTGGTTTCTATATTGCTAGGGAAAACCTTAGTTTAGAACCAGGACAATGTACCTATGTGATGTAGTTGTTCTAAAGTTTACTTTATCCGTCAGCCAAACGTGCCGCACCAGGCGTGCCTGCTGCCCAACGGGAAGGCCGGCCACTGCAGACATCTGCACTACTGCGTGCAAGAAGAGTTCAAGAACGACTTCTCCAAGTTTATGGACTACCTCTGCATTATACAGCGCTCGTACGTATCCATAGGGTTTAACTTTAAACTACTCACTAAGACCTTAGTAGACCACTGCTGCAGTGTTTGACCAAGTAACACCTTTTACCGCCGGAGCGACTCTGGGTACGACCACCCAACCAACCGTGGGAGAGCCACGCTTCGGCATGAATGGGCCGGCTTGACCGGAGTGAGACCACGTCCTCACAGAAGACCAGCGTAAAACAGCGCCTGCGCTGTGTTTCGTAGAGTGAGTGAGGGCACCGCAGGCCCAAATGGGGGGAAAGGGGTTAAAGTCGATCTTGCACTATTTATTGTCAGTCAGTCTGTCCTGAAGTTCTCGCAGGTCATTTTCGACGACGCCTTTGAAGCGAATGCAGCGATACCTAGGTCACCCTACCGGGCGTCGGCCTATCGGTCAGGTGTCACAATAAACGACAAAAATAAGGAACCAGAATTAATCACCTAGGTGTTTGAGCTGGAACGTTATGTCTATAAAACCGGCTCAAACTACATTACCTACATACTGTGGTTACTGGTTTAGTGTTAAACTGGACGTCAAATGGGTGGGCGCCGTGGGCAGACAGTATTTAGAACATGCATTCCAGGAGAGAATTTACTTACCACTTAGGTACAGTGGCCAGCACATCAAGTTACCACAATCTGTCAAATTTCCTCAGTTGATATTGAACCAAACACGTTTGACAAAAAGTGAGGTTCGATAAAGAAATTTGACAGATTTTATTACTGATTGCTTGCACCGTCACAACTTTGCCTTACGACAGAGTGGCCTTTCGTAGTTTCCAATATAAAAGTTAATTGAACTTTATGGTACTATGTTTTAACACGAAATATTGATAGTACAGCACGCAGGACTTTGCAAGTATCAACCACTATATTCGTCTTGTAACCTCAGCCTCACCTATGGCCTTGAATTATGTGATTTATCATATAGGGAAGTACTCAATGCTTATATTTGCAACTCAGGGCTTAAGCATACGCAATCACATAGGACAACTTCTATTGCCCGGTGTCGCTTCTATCTGACACCGACTAGAGGACTCCAGGGATCGTGAATAACCCACAGCTGCCACAGGATGGTGTTCCAGATCTTTACCCGAAAAGCTCTTTGGCCGCTCGATCCTCCCCCACTCCCTCCACGAATAGAGTTGCAAACTTTGACGTCAGACATACGTTGACCCAGTTTGCGTTATTGCAGTTATTTTTACCTCTCCTCTCAGATCTATCGGTGTTTGCTGCCCTGACGAGCTCTCCGACCTCCGCTCCGCCGGGCTGGCCGGGGACCTGCCGGCCACCGCCCCTCGCGAGGAGGAGAACGAGGCCATCCTGAAGATCAAACGCGCCGAGAACAGAGGTCCGTACGAGTAGACCTCATTAAACCTCTATGGATTACGCTTGTGTTTTATTTCAAAGACCTTTTCACCAAGTTTCCTGGCAATTACGTAAGTTTATTTTCCGATTTTTTTGTCTGATAGGTGGTAGACGAGTAGACGGATTATCTGATGGTAAGCGATTGCCGCCGCCCATAGACACCTGCAACACCAGTAGAGTCACAAGTGCGCTGCCAACCGTCAGCCTAACTAGGCTTCAGCAAAGTTCGCTGCTAAATATCTAAGCATCGTAACGCTAATTAGGTAAACATCTACTGTCGAATCAAATATTAATAAAATCTTATACAAAATCTTTCAGCTTTACAAAATCAAATCAGAGTTTCCCAATCTATAAGTTTCATGGGTTTATAAACTTCAGTAAACAAAGCAGACACAACCAAAGCACTTCACTTGATTTTGCGTTTTGGGTAATTAGCTTCCCACTTTTTATTACTTAATGTTTATCTTTAAATAGTTGGAAGCCCCTGGAGTAGTTTGTTCAAAATTGACCAATTGTTTAATAATACAGGTTGCGGCCTCAGCACGCGTTCCCAGACTCGAGTGGTAGGCGCAAGGCCGGCCAACCCGAGGGAGTGGCCCTGGATGGCCTCCATCACTCCCTTTGGCTTCGAACAGTACTGCGGGGGAGTCCTCATAACGGACAGACACGTGCTGACAGCAGCTCATTGCACGAGGAGGTAATTTTTGTAGATTTTTGTCACAGCACAGTACGGTAAGCAATTGCCACCAGCCATACACATTCATGCATGGCTATTGTGAAAGCACAAAGTGCACCGCCTACTTTTAAACACCCCTCTGGATAGAGCTTCCGGTAAGTACCCTCCCTCAATCACTCGGCGATACATAGCGCAGGCACTAATTCACGCTGGTTTTCAGGCCGTGGTGTTTATTTACACGGTTTATTGTTAAAAACTTCCATGGTAACTAACATTAAAATAGTTTGTAACGGGATTGCTGCTATATAAAATTTACTTTCGCGTTTCTGATTTTTTTTTATGTGATAGGTAGAAGACGAGCAGGCGGATCACCTGATGGCAAGCAATTGCCGCCGCACATGGACACTTGCAACACCAGTGGAGTTACAAGTCCGCTCCCAACAATTTTTCGGCGATAGTTGCAAGCGCCATGGTCACGGTATACTTAACTGAAGAATTATTATCTTTTGTGCTCTTTTGGAAACTCACGATTAATTCCCATACCTAATAACATACCACATTTTCCGTTGCCAGGTGGAAAGCGGAAGAACTCTCAGTCCGCTTAGGCGAATACGACTTCCACAGCACGAACGAGTCTCGGTCCTACAACTTCCAAGTGATTGAGATCCGCCAGCACGACGAGTTCGAGATGCCGTCCTACCACAATGACATCGCCATCTTGAAGCTGCACCGACCTGCCGTATTCAATACCTATGTGTGGCCGATATGCCTCCCACCGGTTGGGATGGACCTGACTGACGAAAATGTCGTTGTCATAGGTGAGTGACATCAGCCAGTAAGCTATCTTTCTTTATTGACTTCGCCATCTTGAAGCTGTTCAACACTACGTGTGGCCGATATATCTCCCACCGATCGGGATGGACCTGACTGACGAGAATGTCGTTGTCATAGGTGAGTGTCATCAACCAGCATGCTATCCTTCTACATTGACTTCGCCATCTTGAAGCTGCACCGACCTGCAGTGTTCAACACTACGTCTGGCCGATGCCTCCCGCCGGTTGGGATGAACCTGACTGGTGAGAATGTCGTTGTCATAGGTGAGTGACACCAGCCAGTATACCTACTGTCCTTCTACAATGACTTCGCCATCTTGAACAACAGAATAGCTGTTCTATATAGATGATCATCAATGGGGATCATTTTTGTACATTTACCTACCATTAATAAGGTGTGAGTGAACCAGATAGACCATTTGAGGCAGAGGTCGATAAGATGGGTCAACGACAATCGGAACCAGACTTTAGGGTTTCGTAGTCTACTAGGACCCCTTATAGTTTCGTCATGTCTATCTGTCCGTCTGTCCTGGCTCGTTCTCCGCTGTTTCTGCACCGATTGCCACGAAAATTGGTGGAGAGATGTAAATAATTATTTTTCACGTGAACATCTGCGAGATCAGAGAGGTCGCTGATGCGTTGCCGGCCTTTGCAACCAAAGCTGCAAAAGCAAATGCTAGTCCAAAGAGGATGCAATTGGCGAGGGACAAAGTGGATTTGGAGGAGGCCTATGTCCGAAGACGAACCAAACAAGGGCTGGGATGATGATGAATAAGGTTTAGACCCAACTTAGACTTAACTTCTTTGCTTCAGGTTGGGGAGCCCAGAGGTACGGGGCGCCCCACAGCACCGTCCTGATGGAGGTGTCAGTACCCGTGTGGTCGCAGAAGAGCTGTGTAGAGGCGTTTGTGGACTCCATATTTGATGAGAGCATCTGTGCCGGGGAACCTCAGGGTGGAAAGGACTCTTGTCAGGTATAGATATTTTTTAGCATCTAATCTATACTATTTATAAAGAGATAACTTCTATAGACAACGAAAAGGCTTATAGGTAAACCGAAAACACGAAACGCTTGAGCGATGTAATTGGACACAGCGCCATCTATTGGTTAATTTCTGAATTACGATCCCGAAGCGAAGTGAGGGCGGGCCACTATCAATTTATAAAGGGACTAGTGGCCCGTCCTCACTTCGTTTCGGAAAAGTAGTTCCACTGTCTACCAATAGATGGCGCTCTTTACTAATAGAATAGATGGATCTAAAAAAAGAGATAGAAATAGAAATTGAGGACAACATCACATACATTGTCCTGGTCCCAAACTAAGGTTTTCCCTTGTGCTATGGAAACCAGAAACAACGAATTGATTTAAAAAAACTTTTAATAAGTTTAGTAATAGTTTACTTTTGGGTCTTTTGAGAAAAGGTGATTAACACGATTTAGATAGTCTGATACTGAACACAGTGGCATATTAGGGTCTTATTGAAAGAAATCTGATTAGGAATCATGAATATGTATGAAATTGACAGTTGACAGTGTCCGGATCGACGATGCGATGCGCCCATTATCTCTAGCCATCCATTGTGGTCAGTTACGGATGCTCATAACCGTTTAAAGTAGCTGCAGCTATTATACAGGATGTTGTTGCTTTTCAGGGCGACAGCGGGGGCCCCCTCATGTACCAGATGGACAGCGGGCGCTGGGCCGTGGTGGGGGTGGTGTCGTGGGGCAAGGGCTGCGGGGAGCCGAAGCACCCCGGGATTACACCCGCGTTGAGAAATACCTGGGCTGGATTGTCGACAACGTCCGCTTTTAGAATTATTGTAACATACCTACAACAGCGCCAAAAATGTGTCTTGACATTAAAAGGACTATTAAAATAATAAAACTTTATTTTACTCTTTTCTCTATTGCTAAAATTATTTACAAAATATTCATACTTAAAAGTAGGTAATTTGAAGACATTGAAATTGTTGTAATTGTCTCAATAAAATACACTTGCCCTAGCTGTCCTAAAATACTTATTTATTACCAACTAATGTCAAAAAAAACATATTGACACAGAAGGCTGACTGCCCACTAACTTATGACATAAGATTGTCAAACTGTCGAGGTCTATGGTAGAGGCCGCGAGCTTATGTACTCATGCCGGGCAACAACCCTAGCCCTAGCTATATGTCAACGAACTCTTCTAAATTCAAAAGCAGGTCAAAGTCTAACTTCTGTGTGTGTGATTATTTTGTGCTATTGTGATGGTTTTGAACAATAAATGTAATTTAAACTAGAACATATCGTTTACGTCGTTCCCGTATGACTGGTAACTGGTTATCTGGTTAACTCGATACATCACTTGTCTTTTCATTCCTCATTACATAAATTCACACAACATCTCATACATTGACCTGACTCCGTACTAAGTAGCTTAAGCACTTTTGCTGTTACAGAATCAGAACTCATACTACCGATTTTAGTTTCTCAAATGACCGCTAGAGGCGCTGTACATTTTTTCATAGATTTTTTTTTCGCTGACGCTAGCGAGTTCGGTCACTGTTAACTCATGGTAGAGCTACAGATAACAGAGGATACCAAATATAATACTTAAATACCTACATACATATATACTTAACACCCGACACTGAACAATCATAAGTGTTCATTACACGAATGTTTGTCCCGGGTCGGATTCGAACACACGATCTTTGGCGTATGAGGCAGGGTCACTACCAAATGCGCCATCCAGCCAGTTATGAGAATATTGAGTGCTCATATTAACATGTCCAAAGTCACCTTGTTACCCTGTATAATGACATTGCGCAGTATATTGGCCACCTCTTTCTCATCTATGACCGGGTGGAAAGTAAAAGCGAGACGGAAGAAGTTCTTGTAGTGCCTCACTGGAGAATACGATACCATGATTCTCGAGGATTCAACCATCAGCTCTTTAATTTTTGGTGTTACCTGAAAAATAAGGGAACCATTAAAAATATATAATACTTAATTGCGACAAAATCACACCAATCAACCTGGTCTCAAACTAGGGCAACCCTTGTACTATGAGTACCAGAATGACGATAATGAACTGGGGGCGTCAGCCCAGAACACCCAGAACCAAGAAAATTTAGAAAATGTAGTTTCCTAAATTGACTTGACCGGGAATCGAACCCTTTAGCGCTTCGGGCGAACTCCTTAGTCACTGGGCCATCGAGGCCGTGAAAAGTCATAGTAGATAATTTTTTAAATTAACAATGGTTAATTAAAAAAATCTAGGGTGATCCGTCTACTCATCTGCCACATATCACATAAAAAGACTTATAATTTTTACGAGTAACAGACCTTTACACTTTAGGTACAGTATTACCTACTGCCGCAATCAGGGATGTCACTTAAACTTTATGTAGATTGTCTTATGCGTACTTATTTAAAACTAGCGGCCGCCCGCGACTTCGTCCGCGTGGAAAAGTAACTTTTTAACCCCCCTTTCTAACCCCTTACAACCCCCTTTTCGCAATAAAAAGTAGCCTATGTTCTTTCTCAGGGTCTAGATCATCTGTATACCAAATTTCATTTAAATCCGTTCAGTAGTTTTGGCGTGAAAGAGTAACAGACAGACAGACAGAGTTACTTTCGCATTTATAATATTAGTTAGGATAAGGGCTTCACCAGTGGGTCTATTATGGCTGAAGTGATAATTAGTGATATACCTTATGCATCAAATCCCACCACTCTTCATCTTCTTCCTTATTCCTCATAAACTCAGGGATGTACCAGAAGCAGACATTCGGGCACTGCAGTCCTCGAAGACAGGCTTGAGGCTGAATATGGACTTGACCAGGTCGAGGCAACGCCTCGCCATCTCCATTGTGTGGTCGGTGAGAGTGCACAGGCCTACGTCGCCTCGCGACTTCCACATCATCCAGAGTTTGAAGGCGTCTGTCTGTAAAAGGGTGAAAGTGATTACAAAAATGTGAGTTAGTGTTGTCAGTGCTGTGTTTCGCCGAGTAAGTGAGGGTACCGGAGGCCCACCCGGGGGGAAGGGGATAAAAGGTTGGCAGCGCACTTGTAACTCTACTGGTGTTGCAGGTGTCCATGAGCGGTGGCATTGCTTACCATCAGGTGATCCGCCTAGTCATCATCAGGTGCTACCTATCACATAAAAATACTTATAAGTATTACGAGTAACAGACCTTTACACTTTACAGTATTACCTACTGCCGCAATCAGGGACGTCACTTAAACTTTATGTAGATTGTCTTATGCGTACTTATTTAAAACTAGCGGCCGCCCGCGACTTCGTCCGCGTGGAAAAGTAACTTTTTACCCCCCTTTTAACCCCTTACAACCCCCTTTTCGCATAAAAAGTAGCCTATGGTTCTTTCTCAGGGGTCTAGATCATCTGTACCAAATTTTCATTTAAATCCGTTCAGTAGTTTTGGCGTGAAAGAGTACAGACTAGACAGACAAAGTTACTTTCGCATTTATATATTAGTTAGGATAAGGGCTTCACCATGGGGTCTATTATGGCTGAAGTGATAATTAGTGATATACCTTATGCATCAATCCCACCACTCTTCATCCTTCTTCCTTATTCCTCATAAACTCAGGGATGTACCAGAAGCAGACATTCGGGCACTGCAGGTCCTCGAAGACCGCTTGAGCTGAATATGGACTTGACCAGGTCCGAGGCAACGCCTCGCCATCTCCATGGTGTGGTCGGTGAGAGTGCACAGGCCTACGTCGCCTCGCGACTTCCACTCATCCAGAGTTTGAAGGCGTCTGTCTGTAAAGGAATAAATAATAATAAAATTAGTGTTAAATTTGATATGTAGGTACCTAACAATTTTGTAATTTAGTCTTTAACAATAGTAGAAGATCTTGCATGTTTTTAATATAATATTTAAGTTTTCCTTGTAACCTAAGCTAAGTACATGTGTCACATTATTTCTTTTCTGGAAATCGCTCACTGTTCCTCACAGACCAGGCCTAGCCTAGTGTGAGGACCAGCATAATGTAAACTATGTTAAAGTGTTTATTGGTAATAAATAATTTTTACTTTTACTTACTTTTAGGATGAAAGTGATGACAAAAATGTGAATTAGTGCCAATATCCACGGAGGCGTAGCTTCATAGACGCGTATTCGTCATTATACGCTTGGTGGATAGAGATACTACGCTGGGCTGCTTAAGCTGCATGGCGTATTTTGAAGCGTCTATGAAGCTACGCTCCGTGGACAGTGTGTCTTACTGTACTGTTTTTTTTTTTATGTGATAGGTAGCAGGCGAGCAGGCGGATCACCTGATGGTAAGCAATTGCCGCCGCCCATAGACACCTGCAACATCAGCGGAGTTACAAGTGCGCTGCCAACCTTTTATCCCCTTCCCCCCCGAGTGGGCCTCCGGTACCCCCACTCACTCGGCGAAACACAGCACAGGGGCTGCTTCACGCCGGTTTTCTGTGAGGCAGTGGTATCACTCCGGTCGAGCCGACCCATTCATGCCGAAGCGTGGCTCTCCCACAGTGTTACAGGTTATTGTAGGTTACTCTACTGGAACGACGTACTGTGGATAGACCACGCTGGCCATAGGGAGGACGATATTGTAATGGTAGCAGGGAAACAATGGATGAGGCTGGCAGGGTACCATAGGGAGTACCGTGATAAGGAAGAGGCCTATATTCAGCAGTGGGTGGACGGGGGCTGATATGATGGTGACACTACTATTAGGAGAGCAGTGGGAGATGGAAGGTATTTTTTCTTTGAATGCGACATTAATATTTTCGTTCGTTACGGGAACGTTGTAGAATGTTCCAGAATGATCCAGAATGAAGTTCGTTAATTGATCTAGAATGAAGGTCGTGGAATGATCTAGGAATAATGTTCGTATAATAACAATGAAATGACGGCCGTTGGTCCTTCAGAACAGGTATTCTACTGGATCATGGATAAGTGTTTAAAAAAGGCAAAACAGTGATGTAGAAACAAAATAGATGAACACAGAACGCCAGATACCTACTACGCGTTGCGTACAGGCTACACACATATACAAGCACGTACAGTGATCAAGGCGTCTGCGGGAGACACTGCAACATACTGTTTAGTGCTTAGATCAGTGGTTCTTAACCGATGGTCCGCGGACCACTGGTGGTCCCTGGAGGCATTCCAAGTGGTCCGCGAAGACATCGTAATAAACAAGTGACGTGACGTGATGAGTCGAGTCAACACAACGCAAACGGCGCCGCGACGCATGTCCGAAGTGTGTGGTCCCTGACACGACAGAATTTTGGTAAAATAGTCCCTCATGACTTAAAGGTTAAGAACCACTGGCTTAGATGAATAAACAGGAGCGCACCAACTCCATACGCGCCTGAGTGCGAAACCTATGAAACGCACATTTTTCGTCGGGTGGCACTCCTATTGAAATGGCTCCTGTGTGCGCCACACACAGGGATGACACGCCCCCGAAAAGTCGGAGTCCTGTAATAACGACTGTTGCAATGAGGGTTTTTGCAAATGCAAAATCCGATAGATGGCGTTACGTTGACGTAAGGTCCAACAACGAGTGGATTGGTCCATTTAACGTATCATGTCAAAATTATGAAGTTATGAAACAACCAATGTCATCAAAGATGGACCTCAAGTCAACGTCGCCCTCTATCGGATTTTGCATTTGCAAAAACCCTCATTACAAGACTCCGACTTATCAAAATCACAAGTGGCCGGTAAACATAGTTTGTATGTTGTGTGTTCATTATTTGTTGTTTGTCCTTTATAAGTTTTTATTATTAGTTTATTTCAATTTTTTTCTAAGTGTCTTTGTTGTTGTTTGTTATTTTATTTGGTTTGTCAGTTGTAAGTCTGTTGTATTGTTTCATGTGCGTGTCATTCATTCATTATCTTTCATTTAAAACGTCAATCAAGGTCCAAACTGAAAACCAGCGCTGCAGTGGCTTCAATGAAGCTGCTGCAGCATACTTATGCTGAGTTTGGACCTTATTGACGACCTATGTATCTGTCTATGTATGTAAGCACTTATGTTCCTTTCCGTTTTTCTACCTACCTCTTATTATGTATTCTGTGTCTTACTACTGTCGTGTTGTATCTGTTTTTGGTTGGTCAATAAATGTTTACTTTACTTTACTTTACATACCTTCCTGCCGCACTGCACGCTCTTGTCTCCAGTATCGTAGGACACGTCGTAGAACTTGTCCTGCTGGAACAAGTACTGCGCGGCGGCGGCGTTGCTCGCGTGCAGCAGGCCGCGCGCGCGCAGCAGGAACAGCGAGCACTGCAGCGGCGCGCCCGCCATCTTGTGCGGGTTCCACGATATGGAGTCCGCTCTGGAATTTGATAAATTAATAAATCTAAACATATAATAAAAATGAAAAAAAGCTGTGTCTGTACATTGAAGATATTTATCTCAAAATAACTTAGGACGACTAAAAAACAGTAACAGAACATGAATCAATGATTTTTAAAAAATTTGTCTGCCTGTTTGTCTGTTTATGTGTTTGTCAGTGGCGTAGCGTGGCTTGTCGGGGCCCCGTATAAATAAAATGTTTGGAGGCCCCAGGCGGACAACGGAGGGGAGGAGTCCCACAGCCCAAGGATGTTGAGTGTTACCTGGGAAAAAAGTAATTGCTTTATAGAATTTCGTCATTGTAAAGTAATATAAATTAGAAAGTGTTTTTTTCCTTACACACTTTGGGGGCCCCCGTGGCCCGGGGGCCCCGTATAATTGATACGGCAGATACGGCGGTAGCTACGCCCCTGGTGTTTGTCTGTTTGTTCGCGCTAATCTCGGAAACTACTGAACCAATTCGAATGTAACTTTTTTTATTGTATAGCTGTAATATCAGGGCAACTTATAGGATATATTATATTTTGAAGACCAGGCTCCTTGATGTAGAACCACAACAGCCCAGTTAAACTATAAGAGGTAGGTCAATGGCACCTTAACAAAAGTTGTTTAGATTGATGAGCATTTTATGATGCCATGAAAAAAATCAAAGATCTTGGATCATCCGGTGTGGAACTCTAAGAGCCCAGCTACACTATAACAAATATGGAATGAAATGGAATGGAAAATTGTCAAATGTGATGAGCATTTTTGGATGAGATCCTATAAGGAAGGATATTTCGAACTTAAACCCCTAATGCAGCGAAAAGGGGGTTCCAAGTTTGTTCATGGGACTACGTGATTCCTTGGCCCAATCTTCTCCAACTTTTGCATTCACATTCTTTGACAGAATTGATGATAAAATATAAGATTCAAACTTTAATAGAATACCTACTTACATTCCCTAATGGAATTAAAAATAATTTGGGGGTTACTTTCATTACAAGTTGATATATTTTTTTTTAAATATTAAATGGGTTTGCACTTGACCTCATCTCACCTGATGGAGAGTGACATTGAGGTCTAAGATGTAGCGTGCGTCCCAGAAGAAGCCTATTAGCTCTCGACTTTAAGACGCTCTCTGGAAATACAGAAACCGGCAAGTTGTTCCATTCCTTAGCAGTTTGTATAAAATATCAATGAGCCGAATTAAAAATCTATTAACCTATAAACGAACATTTATAATAAGTTTTTTTTTTTATATCTATTTAAATAATAATCATCTTTAAGGCAAGAGTCATAAAGTTCACGCAAACGAAGTTGCGGGCGGCCACTAGTAATAAATAAATTCAGACAGCATGTCATACATTAGCTTGACTAAAGTAGCACGTCGTAAGGCCCAGACACAATGGAAAATCAATTGTTTTATGCCTTTTAAAGGTCTTACGACGTTAAGCACTTGTGTTCCTACTCCTTTATTAAACAAAAAAAAAATAAATTCACACAACATCTCATACCCCTTAATCGACCCCTTACTAAGTAGCTTAAGCACTTGTGTTACAGATGTCAGACAACAGGGGAGGCACACAAATATAATTACATAAATAAAAAATCTATAGATAGTCATACTGTCACTTATATAAAACTAACAGCCTCATTAAATTTTTAAATCTTGACTAACTTCAGTCTCCGTTCTGTAATAAGGGGCTATAGTTGCGGCCGTGTAATTAAGTATTTTTGATTGACTACTAAATAGATTAAGGACGTCTTGTCTTACCGTTGTATTCCGTTCAACTTGCTGCGATGTGTCGATGACAGCATGAGACTTCCACCCCAACAAGCCTGGAAAAAATTATAAACAATACAACCTAAGTCACACCATACTACTTACATGGCAATTGACTATGTACCAGTTGCAGAAACGCACTAGAAATGGAAAAAAACCGGCCAAGTTCGAGTCGCATTGTCATAATATTTTTACGGTAAAAAATACCATGTCAAAAATACGGTAAATACCATTATTTTTTCTACTTTAAAAAAATATTATTATTGTGTTTGCGGAATACAAACAATGTTGCCAATGTCACGTGATTAAAGAGACAGGTTCCTTTAATTAAAGTTTGGTTTATGTAATAAAAATTAGTTAACTGATTATCAGTCAGAGAGAGAGAAAGTCAGAAGGATGCCTCTCCTTATACTGATTTTTTATGACTGTGCAAATTGATATGTTAAATCAGTGACATGATACTCACGTCCACATGCATCCATATGCCATACTTCTTACAGACATCTGCCACAGCGTCCAAGTCATCGATGGCTCCCAGCACCGTGGTACCAGCCGTCGCGTTCACCAACAGCGGATATCTTCCCAGGTCTTTCTCCTCTGGACTGCTGCATCCAGCTCGTCCACCAGCATCTGACCTCGGTCGTTCGTCTTGATCACGTGGACACTCTCCGTGCCGAAGCCGAGCCAGTGGGCTGCCTTCTTTATGGAGTAATGACTCTGGAAATGGAAGCAGATCGCATTAAAATAAATAAAATAAACATCATGTTGTATTTTAGGTCCTGCTTGAGACCCGGATAAGACTGTGTGACTCTACCGGCGAGGCCTTAGGGGAGATGTGGTGTTAGGCTTATTATTCAGAAATTCAAAAAATATATTAAACCTCCGACAAGTTGTCATAATGTTATTATGCATCCTACAATTTAATTGTTGAGAGAAGACACGCTTTGGGCATGATGGGACGCTCGACCGGAGTTATACCACTGCCTCACCGAAAACCCGGCGTGGAAGCAGGGGCCCCTGTGCTGTGTTTCCGCCGAGTGAGTGAGGGTAACCAGAGGCCCACTCTGGAGGAAAGGGATAAAAGGTTGGCAGCGCACTTGTAACTCCACTGGTGTTGCAAGTGTCCATGGGCGGCGGCAATTGCTTACCATCAGGTGATCCGCCTGCTCGCCGGCTACCTATCACATAAAAAAAAATACTGAATCCCTTTCATCTCATCGCTTCATTCGTTCGGGAGCTGCGATGCAACAGACACACACACAGAAACAGACAAACAGATACAGACAATATTTTTTTATCATCTGATCGTAAGTGATTACCGCCGCCCACAGACACCTGTAGAGTCACAAATGCGCTGTCAACCTTTAACCCCCTTTCCCCTCAATTGGGCCTCCAACGTTGTCAAATTTACTCGTATAAGTTGTTTAAGCACCGTTTGTTATTTTCCTGAAGTTGATCAACTTACAGTTCCGACTGCCTACTACGGACTATTTTACGGTGTTATAAGTACAAAGGATAAAAACTGCCTCACAGAAAACCGGCGTGAAGCAGCCCCTGTGCTGTGTTTCGCCGAGTGAGTGAGGGTACCGGAGGCCCACTCCCTACTACTACTTACGGACTATTTACGGTGTTAGAAAGAAGAAAGAAAGAAAATACATTGATTATTGGACACCACAACACATATTACATGCTACAGACAATTAACACAACACAAGAAAATAAAAAACACTAGTAAAAATAAATTAAAACCAAAAAAACACATAACAACAAAGAATAAACTTATAAGTACAAAGGATAAAAACGGACTGTTTTACGGTGTAAAGGATAAAAAAACAACATACATCTTCCGAAGTAAACAACACCAGTTCAGGCAGGCCCCTCACGCCCTTGCTCTTGACTTCAGGGAAGGCCTGGTACTTGCCGCCACCACGCCGTACATCAGGGAGAGGCTGCCCCCAGGGCTGAAGATGCCGTCACCTTCCGGGAGACCGAACAGCTGCAGGACATGCTGTAGTATCCTCTGCTCGATCAGGGTGAATGCGGGGGCCACTTCAAACGTGTATCTGGAAAAGTAAATCGTACATTGAGACAACATCAAATACATTCTCTTTGTAAAGTCCCTATCCAATGGATATTCCGGCATTGACTGGATGGATAGTATCCGTCCAGTCAATGCCGGCGCACACCAAGAGGTTTAGCTCCTCATTCCTGCCCCGAACCATCAAATAATGGAATGCCCCACCAGTTCAAGTGTTTCCACCTTCTTACAATCCTAGGTTTTTTAGGCGCGGCGTGAAACGGCATCTCAGCAGGCCTTCAGGGTGAGTGTGACAGACTCAATGAACACTTTTTCCGTTCTTTTGTGCCTGTCAATCTCATATTTGTATCTCACGGCCGCTTACCATCAGGCGGAGTGAGGTTATCTTGATAGTCCTTAATATATAAAAAAAATCCTTATTGAAAGTAACTACATTTAGCAGCAGATATATCTGAGCGGGAAAGGTGTCTAAGAAAACATATTTCAATCGTCAGAAAATTATATGATGTCATGCTCACGTAGACGTTGACATCCTTGAATATATCCTATCAATAATTAATTCTACTCGTAGTAAAAAAATAATTAACATGTGCCACGTGAACGCTGAAAAATTTCTGAACACAAAAACTCAGGTACAAAATTTTGACCCGACCCGGGAATCGAACCCGGGACCCCAAGCCGTTACTTTAAAGTGCGACGTGCGACCCACTCACTACCCACTGCGCCACCGAATCAGTCAGTAAGTAGGTACCTATACTACGCAGATGATGTCGGAACTAGAAATCCTGCTACATCTAGGTTCGGAAGGTAAACAACTTTTAAAACCACTTAGCCAAGAAACTTAGCGACCTCAGCCTAAGGAATTGAAATATTTGGAATCGAACTAGTATCTATTTAGGATTTAATACGAAACTGATTCGTGCAAACCATTTTAATAAAATAAATAAATAAATTACAATTACATCTCATACATTGACCTGACTCCGTACTAAGTAGCTTAAGCACTTGTGTTACAGATATCAGACATCAGAGGATCACAAATATACTTTACGGTTAAACAAACTTACCATAAATCTCTTCGGATGCAACGTCGAAGTACAGATAATATTTTATATTTGTATACAATTTTATAAACGTACGTATAAGTACTGTTACCCTTTGATCATCTCTTCTACCAATCATTCGGAACGGGATTCGGTGATAGACAGTAGCTACCACGGCCTCACAGAATACCAACGTAAAGTGGCGCTGTGTTTCGCCGAGTGAGTGAGGGTCCGGCCCAATCGGTGGGAAAGGGGGTTAAAGGTTGGCATTGCACTTGTAACTCCACTGGTGTTGCGGGTGTCTATGGGCTGCAGCAATCGCTTACCATCAGGTGATCCGATTGCTCGTCTGGCTCCTATCACAAACTTAGCGCTGTCGTTGTGGCGGAAGTATAGGGCTGGTAAAATTTAATATATATCTTGATGCCATCAACACGAGAAGAAGAAGATCACAAAAAAAACACCTGTACACCCAGATTAAGTCTCTTAACCAGTAGTCCCAATAGTATAATTCTAAACCTGATAAAGCACCTACTGGCTAGTATTGAAGGCCTCCGAGATCCAAGCCCCCGCCAGTCCGTAGGGATCAGTCCCGCCGAACAGCTGGTTCCGGAACTTGGATCTGCCGGTCTTGACGCTGTACTCCAGGACCTGACGGACGCAGGTCTCCAGCTGCTGGTCATCCACGCCATTGGTTACGTCCAAGTCTAATATTTCCTGAAAAAGGAAAAAAAACAGTTATAGACCTGATATCATAATCATCATCATCATTTCAGCCAATAGTCAGTCAACCGCTGGACATAGGCCTCCCCCAAAGTTCTCCACACAGATCGGTCCTGTGCCACCCGCATCCAAGGGACTCCCGCGACCTTCACTAGATCGTCGGTCCACCTGATGGGAGGCCTGCCACGGCTGCAGCCTCCTGCACGCGGCCTCCACTCAATGACCTTTCTACCCCAACGACCGTTCTCCTCGCAATGTGCAAAAGGTCTCGTACACAGGTGCGATTTCAGAGGAGTTGTATCCACTACTACCGTGGAATGAGCTCCCATCAGAGGTTTCCCAGTGCTACCTAAGCATAAGGTTCTTCAAAAAAGTATTTAAGGAATCGGCAACGTTTATTCCGGTTCTCCGGAGTTGCAGACATCCATAGGCCGTGGTATCGTTTTAACGCTTGTTTCCCAATGAAGTAATAAGTATAAAAAAAACTATAATAGTAATTACCTAGGTGTACTTAGGTACATAGATTACCTAGTAACCAACTAGGTGTAACCTACCTAATGAGATAATGAGGAAGCGTCAATTAAAATCTATACGAGTTAATGCTGTAATAGAATGTCCAGGTATATGACTACAAGTTGGTCATATCACATTAATTAATATACAAACATTGCATCTACATATTTTCCAGTCGCATTCGCCGTTAGATACCTATTTTGTTGTGTAAGGGTAGATAGATAGATACTGATAAAGGGTACTATCCTACTAGTGTTTCATACAAAGTCGGTCACGTGAATTGTTCATTTTGTATTGAAAAGTAGGTACAAAAAAATTTCAACGAATTTTTAAATATCGTAGAAATATTGTTGCGATTGGTTGGTAGGTAGAAGACGCGGTTACAGGGATGTAAATGTTCACATGTACACCCTGTATGTACCCTGCACTAAATCTTCTTTAAGCGTCGATATAGATACATGTCAAAAAATGTTTAAGGATAATATTGATGAAATTATTAAGTTTTCCTGTTACACACAAGCACCACAACATATTGGGTTTTTTGACCAATTAAGACATAGCCAGTCTTTTAAGCTTCAATTTAAATATTTTATCGGCATAACAAGTCCGCGTCGAAGTTTATCCCCGTCACTTTCACATGCACGTGCGTTTCTTTTGTTTGAATGCGACAGGGTATATTCTCGCACGTTTCGAAACGGTTTAGTTGTAGGCCCTCAGCGCACGGTCAACGTTGATGCAAGAACAAACAGCTAACAACAGGTTTGAGACAATGTTTACACATAACATTTAAATACCATCTTTTATTTGCACTAAGTAAAAAAAGTTAAGTATTCCTCACTAAAATATCACAGAATATCGTTAGGATTAAGTTACCTGGGAGAGCCTTAATGTAATACATACCTACCTACTGTTTAAGAAATAATCAGATGCATGTTGCAATGTGTGTATCAGATATGAGATTAGTAAAACTTCCATAACAATTAATTTTTCTCTATAAAAAATCAGCCTATATACTTACTGTCCCACTGCAGGCAAAGGCTTCTATCATAGAAATCAAGTCACCGCTACTATGATAGGAAGAGGCATAATCCCATAATAGGAAAGAGTACCTATGTTCCGAATTTTTGGAACATAGCTCGTAATTTGTGATCGCCAATCCGCATTAGGCAAGCGTGATGATTAAGCCTAATGCCATTTCTCCCTTAATAGATTAAAGTCTTATGCTGTACCTACCTAACTATTTTGCAATTAATATTTTATTTATTATTTATATTATTCAAGTCGAAGCATCTCCTCTTTCCAGACATCGTAAAAATCCATCAGATGAGTAAGACGGCTGTCTTGTCAATAACATACTAATCTGCCGATAAATTTATTTACCTACAGTACAATACCTACCTATATACATTCAGAAAGTAAGAGAACCAACGCGTATGCAACGATACACTAAATAAATATTATTTTATTATCTTTCTAGTCAAGTATGAAATCTCATGTTGTAACAACAATTCAATCATCGGGTAGAATAATATCTATCATCGTAAGACCCAAAAGGCTTTTAAAAGGCATAAAACAATTGATTTTCCACTGTATCTGCTGTCTGGGCCTTACGACGATAGTAGCAATTTTTTTCAGTTATAAGTATTTAAACATCGTATGACACAATAGTACCAAATAATTTTTAAAGCATTTTTAATCTTATTCTACTTTAAAAGAATTACCGGAAGAACGTTACGCTATGAGTGCAGTACAGACCCATGTACAGACAGCCACATATCAATATGTCAATTTCAACAACCAATACTCAACTTTAACACACATTACGTATTTGGAATTTAAGTGAGAGGTTCTATATTAATTAAGAAAAAATCTCATAAGTACCTCACCTTATATGTCGTTGTCTGTACCTACTTAAAAGAATCGATTTAGACAATAATACAATTTATAAAAAAAAATTTAGACTTAGTCGACTCACCTCCAGTTCCGAAGGGTGTTTGAACTTTATCAGCGGTTTGCTTTCATCCTGTTCCTCCCTCACAATCTTCAGGACCTTATCCAGAAACGAGTGACCGTTCGTGGCCATGGCGTAGTCCAGCAGTCCAGTAGTCCAGTCCACGCAGATGGCTGGGCGACACTGCTGCACAGACTTACTTTCCATAGACTTAGCGGCAGTCGCATAGTAAAATGATACACAGTGAAGCATTCGCACTTCGCGACTTGGCCCACGCGCGGTAATAACTTGAACAGATAATTTCAAGAATATTATAAACTATTATATTAACTTTTATTAAACCTAGCTGCCCTAGTTGTTTTGTACTTAGAAATACAACAATTGGTTGAGCCGGTATAATAATCTAGCTTCTATCTATCTATCTTATGAGTAAGTTTTGCAAATAAGTAAACAAGTTACGTGTAAGCAAGGTATGGAGTGTTATTAAATTGGAACGAATGTATTTATACAGATGCGTCGTCAATAAATATATGCACACGTCACAGACCTGTGAACCTGTAGGTATGTTAATACAATTTGATTCTCATCTTTTTGTCACAATTAGTTTGATATAAATTGTGGTTTAACCATTGACTTAAGATGCCGTGTTTAATTTATTGTAAGGCATCATGTCTTCGCACAAAAAATTATAAAATTAACTGTATGAACGTGGTAATACCTAATTGTTCTACCGAAAGTTAATTAGAAATGCAAGGCTTCATCATCATCTTTGCGTTTGTCGTTTGGTTCCGGTTGCGTCCAAAGGTGTAGGAATTCAAGGTGCCTGTTCTTTACTTATATCTCATATACTGTGGCAATGTTATTCTATAGTTAGGTATGATGGATTGTAATGCATCACCATGCATCATTCTAGAGGTGGATTCCTGATGTGGGCCTTAGTGCGTTTAACAACAATAAATATACGATAAAAATCTAATTAGGTGCATTCACTAAAGGAGTAGTAACATACTTCAATGTCTACCTAAATATTTGTGAAATTCTTTCAATTGATACTCACCTATATGTGAAACACGTTCGGTTCAATATTAATTAATGCAATTTGACAACTTAAGAGAGATTATTTCCCTTTTAACTTTGTGTTGTATTATGTGTTTGTTTATGTTAGTATTGTTGTTGTTTTTTTTTCTATGGTGTATAAGTCAATTGTAAATAATAATCTGTAAGAATATTATGGTTACGCCGGTCAATATTATAACTTTAAAAACGTGTCTCTTATCAACATTGGCAGAGTTAAATAACACGTTCTCGTCATTGCACCATCATAGGTCGTCATAGCGCCATAACAGACGCCATAAAAAAAAGAATTGGACAAATTGTAGTAACCCCTGATGCTGTCTGTACTATTCTTACACGAGTATACTGCTGTCCTAATCATAAGCCAAGTGAAAAAAATTGATCTTTGCAGTATACTGCATTAATGATTATACTGCCCAGTATAGGCCTGGCTATAAAACCTAGTAACTGCCAGTAGTACAAACCTTATTATCTAAGTAAATGCGATGTTTACCTGACTTCACAATCTTAATAGCAGAGTCCATACAAATACGGTAACGGTTGTAACAATGAAAAATGATTAATTATATAATTAATCACACAATCAACGAGTTTATTGGCTCGTTTATCTCTGAAGATTGCTAATTAGCGCCGAGGCGTCCGTTACCCTATCGGTAATATCACAGAAATATATAATTATTGGTATTCATGGCCATTTAATTATACCACCAACTACCTACCGATAATGGAGAAAATACTAACGAAGCCCCGATAGCTTAGTGGATAAGAACATGCACTTCCTGAATGGGAGGATGTAGGTTCATTCGTGTCGAAAGACTAAGCACGTACCTTTGCATTTTTCTAATCTATGTACGTATGTTGTATATAAATGTGCTAATAAGGTCGTGAAATTAATTGATGGCGCCACCACCAAGTCATAGGGTATGGTAACCCCATTGGTTATCAAACATGAGAACTCCGTTAGTTCCATAAAAATCTGTTTCATCATCATTTCAGTCAATAGACGTGCACTGCTGGACATAAGCCTCCCCCAATGTTCTACACATGGATCGGTCCTGTGCCACCCGCGTCCAAGGAGCTCCCGCGAATTTCACTAGATCGTCGGTCCACCTTGTTACAAACAAATCTGTTTGCAAGACTTTATTGACGCATTATACTTCAGCTCAGCGATAAAGGAAAACATCTGCAAAACCTGCACGTTTCGGATAGGCAGTTTTTTTTTTAATCATTTACCTACATTTAATTTTCCTGTTCGGTCTGATTCCCCTGTATACGGGATGCGAAGAAAAGATTTAAAACCATTTTTTAATTAAATCTATGACAATACTTTGAAAATATTACATCAATAAAGACTTATTGAATGCCTATGTTCTACTAAAAAGAAATACGTAGCTACACAATCGCCATTCGCAGATTAATTTAACATCTTTCAGAATGACAACAGCTATGTCAAAGAATATTGATTTGTAAAACTTGTTCCATAATAATTATGTAATTATTCAGCGACTTGTATTTATAAGTTCAGTAGATCTTAAATGTATTGTTGTATAAGTGAAATATATCCGTTCAGTTAAGTGTTTGTAACTATACCAATGAAGCCACATCGAGACCAAATAGATTTTAGAAATAGGTTAAGTTTGAAGTGACTGCATACATTAGGACATTTCATCCAAAATTTAAGTGAATAGACAAAATCATACAAAAAAATGAATTTCCGAAAGTCCGTGCCCGGTCCAGGAAAAATTCTATGAGCGTATAGTCGCCACTACCGAGAAATGGAAGAAATATAGAAGGCTGTCCAGACCGAATTCTTATGGAGACGATGATTCAGACTGATGACGGCCCGAAGTACCGTGAAATAAAGGATTGGGTAGACGAGTTCTTTGAGAGGAAAAGTGAATGCGATGACAACGATCAGGACGTCGAAGTAAAGCTATCAAAAAAACAGTCTCTGATATTGTCTACTCTCGTTCCCGATGAAATATTGCTAATGGACAAGTATTAGTAACATAATTTATTCAAATAACGACCTTAATAATTAGCCTTACAACTCTCCATTTAACTGAAACTTTTATTCTCAATTATCATACATAAATAATCCTTTTATGATGATATTCTTAACTTGTATCGACTTATAATTGTTAGTAGCAGTGACTTAGAAAAGTTATTGAAACAACATAATTACAGCTATTATTTATTTTCCTATTTCTTCCAGCTTTGACACATCAAACCCAAAACGATTTGTGGGTGTGTTATTAATGGCAGATGTATCAGGCTACACTGCTTTATCAGAACGATACAACAACACCGGAAAAGGTGGCACTTACCGCCTAACCGTCACCCTGAACACATACCTTGGTGCGCTTATTGAACTCATCTACAGCCACGGAGGAGACATTCTTAAATTTGCTGGAGACGCTTTTCTCGCCCTTTGGAAAACTGACAAAAGAACATTCCTTTGCCACACCATCCACAACGTCATCGCTTGCGCTCTCATCATCCAGCACTCATACGCATCTTATGAAACTGACGTCAAGGTCAACCTTAAAGTAAAACTAGCTATATCAGCTGGAAATTTACTCTTCGCGCCAATCGGCTCTGGGATTGACATGAGCTATGTCATAATAGGATTACCAGTGATGGAAGCAAAAGCAGCTGAAAGTGTTTGTGCGTCGGGCGAAGTCAAACTAACAGCCACAGCATGGGATCATTGCTACTCTAGAAATTACGACCACATAGTACACGAAGACGGACACGTAACAATCAAGTCGATTCTATACGATCCCCGAGACAAAGACGTCAGTAAACCGTTTACTGGTTTTGGCCCGTTGATCAGTCAAATAAAAAAGCCCTTGAGTGCCATTGATAATAATCTGGATTTCTTATGGTCCCCGAATAATTTAAACCTTGCAGACTCAATACGTAGGAACGAAACACTTAGTCTCCGACGAGCTATCTTAGATACAGAAGAAAAAAACATCGGATCTGAAATCAGAAAATTCATGATACGCCCAGTTCTTACACAAGTTGATGCACATCAACCTCTTGAATACTTAACGGAAATGAGACAAGTATCGATACTTTTCATGACTCTCAAACCAAAGGAGTGTGCTTTTCTTCAACTGATCACAATAGTCAACAACTCCTACCAGATAACATGTGAAATAGTTTACAAGTCTATGGGTTGCGTGAATAAAATTATTCTTTTTGATAAAGACATCATGATATTGGTTATATTTGGATTGCGAGGGTTCAAGCACGAATCTGAAGCACAAGCTGCACTCAAATGTGCGTACAGTATCAAAAAGTCTGTTTCAGCACTTGATGGAGTTCAGGAGGTCTCTATTGGCGTGACTACAGGTCAGGTATATTGTGGAGTGGTTGGACATCCACTTCGAAGAGAGTTCACTGTAATTGGAGCTATTGTCAACAAAGCTGCAAGGCTTATGTGTGGCTTCCGAAACAAAATTACCTGCGATGAATCCACATTCGTCAAAAGTAAAATGTCAAGTAACGGGTTTACTCTGCAGCCAACCATTGAATTGAAGGGTATCGGCCAGTCCGGAAAAATTTATGAATATTCAGAAGAAATCAGAGTGAAAGCTTTGTACGATATACCAATGACACCACCACTATTAGATCGTCTTGACGAAATGGAATACTTTGAAAATTGGTTGGATGACTCCCATTTGTCATACAGAGATTTCGACGCGTTGTTGCTCGTCGGTGACAGCAGAATAGGAAAATCTCGTCTATTGGAATGGATGGCGAGGCATACGAGAAACCGCGGGCTGAAAGTTTGTTGTGTTCATCTAACTTCTATTCATTCAGCTACGCCTTATCTGGCTTTGAGTCAAATTTTCAATCAAATTTTAGGAATACAAGAACCAGTTAAGGGGTTTATTAAAGAAGAAAAAATCGTCCAAATGTTGAGCGTGTACAGTGAAGACCTATGTTACCTAAATCAATTAATTAAAGTTCGTTTCGCATATCACGAAGGTGCGAATTTGCTAGATGAAAAAGACAGGATGGAAAAAGCGAAACAGATATTTACAAAAGTAATAATGTCAATACAAGAGACTCATGTTATATTTATAGATGACTTACAGAATCTAGACTCGTTTTCATGGGAATTTATATGTATTTTTTTCAAGACATTAAAAATCTTTACAGTAGTAACGGTTGCGCGAGGGAAATTTAGTTCTCTGCAAAATTGGCTTTACAGTGTATTTATTGACGGAAGTGTTAGAAAAATTGTATTAGGGCCTTTATCTTCAAGCTGGATTGTTCCACTTGCATGTCAAATTCTAGATGTAAAGGCTGTTCCAAATGACTTATGCAATGCACTTCGCTTGAAATGCAATGGTGTGCCCGGCCTTATTGAAAATTTTATCGTACATTTGTTTTCAAATGGAGCACTTGAAATCATAAAAATTCAAGAAGATGACTTAGAACACTGGGAGCATGAAGATTTACAATTTCCTGATTCAGTTTTACTTCAGCCACAAGCTCTTGATGTAAAAGATCAATCAGCACTTGACGAACATATTCTTAATGATTTAACAAAAGAAATAGGAATATGCGTCGTTGTGGAAAAAGAACAACTAAAAACTAATATAAACGTGCAAAATATAGAAGCTTTAGTGATGATACAAATTGATTCTTTGACTCCTTATCAGCAGCTTCTTTTGAAAATAGCTTCAGTAATCGGTAACACTCTTTCAAGAGATCTCCTAGAAAACATAATGTATGAAAATGATCCACTTACTACAGCAAAAGCTATAAAAAGACTTTTTGCTATGAGAATGTTATCTTGTGCTAATCTTAAATTTACTAAATGGAATCAAAAGAGAACTCAATCTACCGGAACATTAACATCAACTATGTCTGAAAATTTTAATTTAGATTGTCATTGTTCTTTTGACTATGATGCGGAACAATGTGAAAATCTTCCCAAATATGCATTTTGTAAAGTAATGAAATTTAGAAGTAAAAACACAAGAAAAGCATGTTATGAGCTCTTACCTCTTAACCAGAAAAAAGAATTTCATTCTAGAATCGTTCACTATTTAGAAAATATTGTCCAAAAGTGCTCTAGTTGTGGTGGCACTGTAATGGTAGTTCAATCACTCACCAACCTTCAAACTGAAGAAAAAGAAAACAGACGTCTTAAAACTTTATTGACGAATGATCAAGGTAGTAGCAGCGAATCAAGTGCAGAATCTATAGTGAGTAGCGTAGGAACGGTAAGAGAATCCATTGCGTCAAACGCAGAAAGAACAAGTGATGTCAGAAATACAAAATCAGAATCTATAAATCTTAATCACGATTTGCCAAGCACGAGTTTAAGGACAAATAGTGCTACAGTTGCTAAAACCGAAGATCAGATTGTGGGCTCTAATAAACATAATCAACGATATACTTCTATTTTAAGAACAAAAAATGTTGATGAAGTTGACTTTTCTCGTAGGGCCAATAAAAGAGTAACTATGTCAAACTTATATTTTAAACAAGTTGATTCTAGCGAAATCATTAACAAAGTATTTGATATGTTAAGATCGGTGATGGAAGCAAAATATATCAGTGATTGGCATTCTCTTGGTGTGGTGGATAGCAGTGATAATCAAAACATCGAAGAGAATAAAAGAAATGTGTTTAGTATTCAAATCGAAAAGGGGGTGTCTCAAACTGACGTACAGTTATGTAACTGTAGCGAATTGAATATTGTAATTACCGAGCAACTTATACATCATGCTCAACAAGCAGAACTAAAATCAAAAGCTGTGGAATTTATATTAAAATATTGCCAATTGAATATGTTGAATAATTATTTTGAAACCATACTTCCGAAATTAGATGATGCAGAGGAAATATGTACCGATCATCATATCTCTGAGAATGTTTTAAGTAAATTTGACAGACGGAGATTTCTAGGAAAGATACATTCTCTAAGAGCTGCTACATTCTTGATGACTGAAAAACTAACAGCTGCTAAATACGAAATTGAACACGCGATGCGAGTTTACGGCATCAACCTCGACAAAGTACACGAATTTTTTAAATTGAGAAAGTTGGTTACTTCATTGAGTATTAAACGCAAGAGTCAAAGAAACAATAGCATGATTTTAAAATCAGATTCAATTTTTTGTCTAAATGTTGCAACAATATTACATGCAACTTTAGACAACCACCAAATGTCGAGAATATCAGCTTTTCGGGCCCTTGAATTAGTGCAGAGTGTAGAATGTAATGTTATTGATATGTGCGACGCTTTCAGTAATGCTATACAGGTGGAGTTAGACCGTGACGCTGTCGACTCTACCGCGGAGGTGGAACGCCTGGCCAGCAAAGCATTGAGCCAACTTCGTCGCCCTATCCAGGTTGAGGAACTGTTTGCAGTTGGCAAATTCTTCATGGCAGTTTTCCGGGCACGACTGGCGCGAGCGCAACTTGGAGCCACAGTGCGAGCGGGGTTTCGTGCAATAACCATCAGCCGTTTCCTTCAAGCCGATAACATATCTTTAGAAATCATTCCCGATTTGTTTTACGCTTTGATAGCAAAATGTCGAATCGAGGAAGCCATCGATGTACTTCAATTGGCGCTCCGTCTAGGCCAGTATAACGCGTCACACGATAGCGAAACTTGGTATTATGCTTTGTGTATGGACATGATTTTAGACGCTGGATTTCAATTAGAAACGCCGCAGGAAATCAGTCGATATGCGGAGTACGCGTTAAACAGGGGGAAGGCTGCTGGGGCGAGCCGTCGGAGGCTGGTGATCGGATTGTGGACGTACTGGCTGAGGGCCAACTGTGAACGGAAGTCGAGACGGTTTGAGACTGAGGCGTTGAGTTGGGCTCAACAAGATGACGATGGATCAATGATAAATCTATTGAGCTCATTGAGACTTGCAGACGGGATGCTAGAAAGTTTAGCTGGTAAAGTGGATGACTTACGAAAGGTACGGTATTATTGATTGATAGCACAGTAACTTTTTATCCTCAAAAAATATTTTATATGTTGCATAGCTATGTGACGTAATCTTTACATTGTGAAACAGACCCTTAGTCTGGATGTATATGTATTTGATGATGAAACTGAATGGAATGCAGGTGGTAGACCTCATGGAGCTGCGATCCATAGCCGACAGAGAGCTGACGAAGTTGGAGGGCGACGCGAGGGTACTGCGACTGATGTATCCTCGATGGCTTCTGTTGAAAGGCAACTCTCTACAACTTTCTGGAAGAACTACAGCTGCTTACACCGCTTTTAATCAGGTAAGTATTGGATAATACATATAATTTTGATGCCCACATAGGTAAAAATAAAAGTTATAAGTAACTAAAACAAACAACATACGTATCTTACATATACATCAACCTGACCAAATAAGTAAAACACTTAGGTACTTTGGGTTCATATTTGTGGCACCTTCTTCGAATCAACGAAGGTGCCACAAATATTTAAGCATTTTTAGAATTTGTGAAAGAATTTTTTACATCGTGCTGCTCTAAATACAAGGTAATAATAATAAGAGATGTGGTTACACGTGGTTAAAGCTGCAAGCATAGGTTCAGGTTAGGTGCTCTACTATCTATCTAGTTACTACTTTAAAAATATCGGCTAGGAAGGCATCACTTTAAAAAAGATGTACAATCGGGTAGACCGTTTTTGTTCTCCGAAGGTAATGCTACCCGCCCGGAATGGACTATGGAATGGACCATACTATTTTAGAATAAAAATAAATATCTCATAGTAAAACCAACATACCCTTTCAGGCATTCGAAGAAGCACGGCGTATAAACAACCGCTTAGAGGAGTCCCTTGCGCGTGCGGCTATCTCCAACTCGAAGTTCTGGTCGCAGAACGCGCGCGCCAATTGCTTCCCCAGCTGGCAGGGCGCCGCGGAGCAAGCCAGGTCTTCTTGGCACCAACTGCAGTACAGAATCACTACTACCCGACAGTAGAACCTGTGGAAAGAAGCTAAAGATTTTAGAGCGTAGGTACCTGCAGTATTGAGCTTAGAATGCAGGCGAAAGAGCTGGCAGGGTGCCGCGGAGCAAGCCAGGTCTTCTTGGCACCAACTGCAGTACAGAATCACCACTACCCGACAGTCGCCTGGCAGACAGGAACTTGTGGAAAGAAGCTAAAGATTTTAGAGCGTACCTGCAGTATTGGGACTAGAATGCAGGCGAAAGTGAGTATGTTTACGTTATTTACTTGATGACGCTACTTTGATTTCTATGATGGAGGCCTTTGCCCTGCAATAAATAGCCTTATACGGCTAATTTATTATGATCTTACTTTACTTTTTTTTTACCTCGATGACGTAGTGGTGTTTTGTTCAAACTTCAAGCTAAGAATATCCCGGGTTTGATCCCGATCAGTTCAATTTAGGAAACAATGGTATTGTCAGGTACCAGAGGGCCTAAACCAAACCGGCCAGCAACCGAATCGGAGTTTACCTCCCATTCATAAGCGCTGTGTCACCTTTGTTTGGATGCGACAGGTATATTCTCATTCGTTACGGGACAGTTTCGTTATAAGCCACCAGGCTAGCACGAACTTTCCAAAGAAATAAATAATTGCACAGCACACAAGTCAGAAACGATTGTATCGTAACGACTGCGTAAGCGCCTGTCCGATTAAGCGCTGCAAAGCTTCAAAAAGCAAGCGTATTCCCTTTTAAAAGATCGACAGCTTACTTGCGACTCCTCTGGTGTTGCGGGTGTCCAATGGGCAGGCGGTAATCGCTTACCATCATCAGGGGATCCGTCTGTTCGTCTGCCCCCTATCTCATAAAAAAACTTGAAAGGAAATTGTACGATACGATACGTCTACGAAGGTTCTTCGTGCTGAGTGCACGCGTAGATAGGTAATCGTAGAGTGAGCGCGCAACGTTAACGTTACGCATGCTTTGAGAGTTCGTGTTAGCCCCTCTAGTACTAGTATAGGACAAGGAAAAAACTTGGTCTGATAACTAAGCTGATTAGTGAAATTGTGCGTAATTTTAAGGCTTTTCTTTTGAAGGTCCCTAAGTCATAGCCGTCAGGAAATACTAAATAATTCATACACATACACTTAAACGACGCATTCTCAGAAAAGATTAATACGGTCTAGTGTTTGTATACGCCATCTCATCAAGTATGCGCCCAACGGCCGGCTGCAGTCACAATTTCCAAGAAAGACGAAGAACGTAATAGATAAGTTACTTATTTTACAGCTCACAAGTAAAAACTTTAACGAACTCTTCTTGAGGTCAGACTTTCCTTACGTTTAAAAGATCGACAGCATAAACGTCAATATTTTTCTTTAAATAGTAACCTTCAGACGGCAGTGAAAACCCGCAGAAATTTGAAATGTAGGTGTTATTTGTCTTCTAATAGCTAAATGTAACTTTGATGACCATGGATTTCACGATACGTTAAAATAGAAAGCCTAAATTAAATTCCTAAGCAAGAAACGTGGACTGACTGGCACCCCTCACAATAAAACTACTTACTTACTTTAAAAACTTATTTGCGTAAAGTTTTTTGGAGTAGTGTGGACTTGTTAAATTATAAGAAAAGAACCTGCAACCGACGTTTCGCACGAAGACATCTACTGCACCATCAATCACTTAAAGCTATGCACTTTGAATTAAAGGCCTATGTAAACAAACCCCGAAGCCGAACTTGCTGCACAAACCAACAATCATCAAGAGTCGATTTAACGATCTAGGGCATACGAGTCAAATTACCGCGCTATATGCGTCAGACGTTTGTTATTTTTGTGTCTCTCTCGTTTCCATGGTGCTAAATAAGGACAAGCGGATGATAAAATTTCCATTAACTGTGTGTAGACAGTATTGGAGTCTAGTGTGGCCGCGACGGCGGGCCATGTCGAGTTGTTTTGATAACTTATCGCCGGTTTTATCTTATGTTTTTACTTTGTAATCTTACTTCTAAGTTTTCGTAATAGTTTTAAGTGAAATAATATTACTCTGTTTGCCAAAATGAGTGCCGAGAAAACTGGTATTTGTCGGCATTTTAGCTTCTGCGAAGTCTTTAAAAAACTTGTCTGTAAACACTGGTTATTTAGCTGTAGAGAATGGAAAGGTAAGATTTTTTGTTTATTTTTTAAGTAAATAGTAGTGCACTTAATAAAACATTAAAATAAATGTAAACTTTCTGTGATGTTTTCAAAAGTTTTGGGAAAACTGTAAAGATTACTTATAAGATTATTTTTGAGAAACACCTAAATTAATTAACGCGGAATTTCTATTGTCACATACATTAAAACTAATTGCATTTTGAATTTTAATAAACATTTGGCTTCTATTCAAATATCTGACAATATTATACAATGATTTCAATAAAATCTAGATACTTATTGCTTAGGTCACTTGGACAGACATAGTATCTCATATGTCGCAACGCAGCGTAAACAAAATAAATGTTACGAAATCATGCGCACATTTTATTTTCATTTTTGCTATAAGGCATTTTAAGTTAGGTACTAATTTCTCAACAATCAGCTAATTTAACAATATATTTCACTCGTGTGACCTTGTAAAAGACAACACAAAACAGACAGAACACCAAGAGAATTAATACATATTATTAGTGGGCAATGCTAAAATGTAACGTCAATTTTTTTCCAGATAACCAAAATAGGAAATGAAAGTGAGTTCAAAGACGAAGAGGTATCTGGCACCTTCAAGGGCTTCAAAATAGTTCGACTGAGCGAGGACCAGTTCCTCATGCCGGGCTTCGTGGACTGCCACACTCACGCCCCTCAGTTCCCTAACATCGGACTAGGGCTTGACAGACCACTGCTGGAGTGGCTTGCCAAGTACACCTTCCCACTCGAGTCGAGGTATAGCGATGTGGAGTTTGCAGCGAGAGTATACGACGTTGTGGTGGTAAGTACTTACCGATATTCATCATCATGGGCCTTTTGTTTGTATCAATCACGCGATGTGACATTACAGCTGCGCTTGTTGCTGTAAAGTCCTATACGGCAGTAAACCTTACATCCACATTTTTTTTATATTGAGGACAATCAAGATGACCTCACTCCGCCTGATGGTAAGCGGCCGTGATATCCAAATATGAGGTTGACAGGCACAAAAGAACAAACTAATTACCTATTGAGTCTGTTATCCTCACCCTGAAGGCCTGCTGAGATGCTGTTTCACGCCCCGCCCAAAAAACCCAGGATTGTAAGGAGGAAACACATGAACTGGAAGGGCATTCCATGATTTGATAGCTCAGGGCAGGAATGAGGAGCTAAACTCTTGGTGCGCACCGGCATTGTCTGGCATGCAGATGGCAACGGTATCCAGCACGTGGTGTTCGGGAATGGAAAGGAGCAGATGAATTGGTCCCCACTGCGGATGAGGATGTGAGCATGGCGTTTAGCACGCTTTAAATTACGATACCGATATTATAACGGCCAATCTCCGCTTTTAAGTGCAACGCACTATGAGCAACTGTAGTCGACTGGTGTCAGTCAGTCAGCTAATAAGCAGAGAGCACTAACTAAAGTCCCGGAAATTGTTAATTTATCGAAGCAGCCCATGGTCGGATGTTGACCGTTGACCTTATCGACCCGGTTGATTGTAGTAGTTCAGAGCTACGTACCCAATATCCGATTAAAACTGTTTATTCGGTCCAATAGCGCTGCTTTTTTTATTGTTGATAGTCCAACGCTTACGATCACAATCGCACCTACTTAATGATTGAGTGAGTGAGTGAGAGTACCCGAAGCCCAATCTGGGGTAAAGGGAGTTTTAAAGGTTTGCAGAAGAGCCCATTGGTGTCTATGAGCAGCGGCAATCGCTTACCATCAGGTGATCAGTAGGATCACCTACTCGTCTATCACCTATCACACAAAAAAAAGAAAAGGAGGTTACAGTTTTACCGGTGCTTTTTTTTTGCGTCAAAAAGTCTTGAAAACGGATTTGGGGAACTCCTATGTTTTATAACCATTGAGACCCTTGACGTAAGAGGTAGTGGTGCCATCAATTAATGTCACAACTTTATTGACATTACTAGTGGCCCGCCCTCACTTCGCTTCGGGAACGTAATTCAGAAATGAACCAATAGAAGGGATCTGTGCTCAGTTACATCGCGCAAGCGTTTTGTGTTTTCGGTTAACCTATAAGCCTTGTCGTTGTCTATAGAAGTTATCTCTTTATAAATAGTATAGATAACGGAAATTTGAGCCTCACATCTTCATCAATTTCAGAAACGCCTACTAGAGAATGGAACTACCACCGCATGCTACTTTGGCTCACTACATTTAGGACGGCACTTTGGAACTCGTCAAGAGTGTCATGAAGCACCGCCAGAGGGCGTTGGTTGGGAAAGTCAGCATGAATATCAAGAACGACGCTGGATACTACAATGAAACTCGGAAGGAACTGGCTGATGTTCAGACATTCGTGGAGAAAGTTTTGGCATTTAAGGTAGGCTTTGCAATTTAAGCACTCAAGTCACCGACCACATTAAACAAAGCGAGAACACATGAACACGAACACTCTTTAATCACTTGACATTGGCAAAATTTATTGTGACCCGAACTTGGTATAGTTTAGCCATAAAAACACATTTATAATGCGCTAGATCATCTGGAAACTATTGCCAGTGGTGTAGCGTGGATATCGGCCGCCCAGAGCGGAAGACTTTCTTGCCGCCCACTTTTCTCCCTCAACATCAGGGATGGTAAAGCTTAGATTTGGTCGCCCCTTTAACCTTGAAACGTAAAAGGTATTGATTGATGCTATCCTTTTTCTTCCTGGACCCTAGGAAGAAGTAGGAAATTTTGCCGCCACCATAAAACTGCCACCCGGGGCGGACCACAACTAAGTACTACGCTACGCTACAACTTAGGACTATTAAACCAAACCCGTAAATTAATAGTAAACCTACCTGTTTTCTTTTAGAATGATTTAGTACAACCAGTGATCACTCCAAGATTTGCGGTAAGCTGCGATGAAGAGCTTATGAGCGGGCTTTCAGACTTAGCAGAAAAATACAAATGTAGAGTGCAGGTGAGCTCACAATCCTTAGAATTTTGCTAATACAATAAAATAATTATTCATGAATGTTAAAGCAAATTAAACACAATAATAATAAATATGAATTTGGTAATTATTATTTTTACCTATCTGTTTCAGAGTCACATATCAGAGAATCGCAGTGAAATAGATTACGTACTGGAGTTAAATCCTGGCTGCAAAAGCTACGCAGATGTTTACGATAAAAGCCGCATACTAAACGACAGGGTAGGCACTGTTTGTTAGCATGCGAATAAGTCTATTTACTCGTACTCACCGTAATGTTACCCAGCTAAGTCTACTTACCATATCTAATGTTATCCAGCCTACAAGTAGGTACATTTTTCACTTTGACAATCATGTTCCGTGCCTTTGGCTCGAAAGGTTACTTACCTACTCCGCTGGCTCAGCGAGACCGTCTTGGCCTTCGAAACACGAGATCGCCGCTTCTGAACTACTTCTTACCAGTTATTGACCTGGAGCTAACATCTGTCTGGAAGACGTCTTTCTAGCGCTTCTTTGGGGCGGCCAACTGGCCCAGAAATTACACTATGATTTTACTTCCTCCTTTTTCACATGTGCATCTCCTTTCTTCCAGTGCATCATGGCGCACGCAGTATATCTTACCGATGACGAGCTGAAGACTCTGGTCGACAAAGGCGTGTCTGTCGCGCACTGCCCCGCGTCCAACACCCGTCTGTTCTCTGGCCTGTGTCCTGTTAGGAAGTACCTGGATAGCAACCTGATTGTGGGACTAGGAACAGGTATAACTACCTCATTTTCGCAAACGGAGATCGCTTGTAGCAATTACGCCGGTACTTGCAACACCAAGGTCTACCAAACAAACTGAATTCATGACTGAATCTTTATCTCTTATCCTTTCCCATTCGTGCGTTTTTTTTTGTTTGCATGCGACAAGTATATTCTCGTTCTAGGTCCTGAGAAAAGCCTCGAAATAGGTAAATCTTTACTTCCCCATTGATCAAATGTGCATAGTTATGAACCTAAAGTTTGTGGGTGGAGGAATATAGAACAGCCGAAAGAGAATCTGAATGCATAGAATATGATGAGAATTGAACGTGACGAATAATTGGTATGTTATTCCTATAATCACAGATTAAGTTTTAAAACAATTATTAAATATATTATAGTAAAAGAAACTTAGTAACAATCATACTAACTTTAATATCATGTCATAATCATATTAATCATATTTGGTAATTTTATATCACAGATTTGTTTCCTTATCTGTAAAACAGACTTTTGAATCAGTCTTTCAAATTATAAATCAGTTAAAAAAAATAAATTTGATTTTTATAAAATAGGCTTTTAAAAAAAATCAGAGCATTAACAGCTTTATCCGACAATCTGCTTCTGATTTTTGTAATAACGCCACCGGACAAGGAAAACACTCTCTCATTTTCAACAGAAGTCGGTTAATTGAGTTTAAGGCTTATAAAGTAGTTCTAAATTTTCTGTACGTTTTCCGTTTGCTTCAAACAAACTGAAACTCCTTTTTCAATGTTGCTCTTGTTGTTGTTTTTTGAACCTCGGGTACGTTTTTCTCTCTACATACGACTATCGTGTTCCTGATGAAAAGCCTCGAAATAGGTAACTCTTACTTCCCTATTGATAAAATATGATAGGTATGAACCCAATGTTTGTGGGGTGGAGGAATATAGAACAGCCAAAAGAGATATGAATGCATAGAATGATGATGAAAAGGAAGTGAACGTGACGAATGAGCGAAACTTTTCGAAATAGACGACATACTCTAAATTATCTGCTCTAACAATCCCAGTCCCCAAACATCCTGGCACCAAGGATAGACGATTTTCCCCTAACATAGTCTACACCTTCCCCAGATGTAGCTGGTGGCGACAGCGCCACGATCTTAGACGCAATCCGCCGCACCATGGACGTATCAACTCATCTCGAATTGAAGGGAGCTGACGGCTCCACCATCAGCTGGTCTGAGGCTCTATACCTCGCCACACTTGGCGGAGCTAAAGGTAAGCAGTTGCATCTAAAACCATCGCTTCGAAGCCTGGGGTGCGCTTGGTCCATAATACAAGATTTGGGAAGTCGGATAATGGGAGCTATTGCGTGTGAAAAATCCGGTAGATGGCGTACTGTTACACAGTTCCAACTTCAACGTCATTGGTTGTTTAGTGACATTTGCATATGTCACATCAACAATAACCAATCACCGTGTAGACGGACCTCAGTTCAACGGTAAACCACCTGATTTGACAAACGCGATAAACACATTACATAAGTGACTGCCGTCTGACCTTGGCAAATATAGCAATCAAAAAGGTCTTACAATATCATCCAGATGTATTTTAATGGGTATGGAATGGCATCACACAATGGATATATTTCGGATTTCGTTTAGCAATGGACAAATTTTTGGAAACTGACTGGCAATCTTCAGGTAAAGAGGCATCCGAAAAAGAAGAAGAAACAAACCTTGTTCTTTAAATTTTCCTCATTCTAACGTTATCCTTTTTCCACAGCACTGCACCTGGACGACAAAATCGGCAGCTTCGAAATAGGCAAGGAGTTTGATGCCCTCCTCATAGACGTTTATAGATCAGGAGGGCCCATAGACAAACTCGAACCATTCCACCAGCACAACTGCCGAAGAGAAATCGATCAGTCTACTCCAGAAGTTCGTCTATTTGGGAGACGACAGGAACGTTGCCCAGGTCTACGTGAAAGGAACTAAGGTCAAAGATGTGTTGTAGATAGTTTTGTGAATATCCCAATTGAAGTGCTATGAAAATGACTAATGATTAAATATATTTTTATTATTGATTTTTTTATAATTTGTGTTTATTTGTGTGTTCACGTGAACTGAGGAATACCTTAGCTAAGAAATTCCGTGACGTTTCCATAGCTCGTACGTTTACTGTCAAAAAACACGATTAAAAATCACGCGATTGAAAAAAAGTGTAGGTACACGCGATTAAAAAAAAAGCTTATGGCGCGTTTTTAAAAAACGCTAATACTTACGAGTAGCGCGTTTTTTAAAAAAAAGGCTAATTTGAAACCACTCTTAGCTTACCCTTACCTTTCATTGCCCTTACCTTTCATGTCGATGACGGATGACAAACCTTTTTTTATGTGATAGGTGGCTGACGAGCAGACAGATCCCTTAATGGTAAGCAAAATGCCACTAATAATAGAAATTTAAAGAATAACCTTACTTAATTAAAGTATGAAGTAAAGGAATTTAAACAAAAAAATATTGTTATACTTTTATTTTCGTGAAATTCTTTATAATTTGTATAGAAAAATGTGCAAATATAATGTGACGATATAACTGAACTTTACATAAGCGAATACCATAGTATTAATACTCAAAAGAATTACACTAACAATCAATTCCGATATAACGATGATAAGTCAAAATGGGCGACGAATGCTTCAATATTAAGATTCTGCTGTATTTAACATCAAACAAATTTATTAGATAAAGTTATAGTTTCTTTTTCACGCAAAATGGGCACGGTATAGAAAAATAATCTCTATTGTAACAGACATTCACGTGATTTTAGAATATACATCTTTCTACACAAGATGCGACAAGCAGGACCAACAAATGAGGATCGGAGCGCAGTGGACGTACTAAGTCACCATTCTTTTTCTTAATGCACATTAGTACGTTTTGGGACATCAGTTTCGAACAGTGCAAATAGATGGCGCTTGGCGTCAATTACATCGCGCTAATGTTTCGTTCTTTGGTTTACCTAAACCTTGTCGTTGTCTATAGAATTTCCTTTTGTACTATTGTATAGAATAGAAGTTATAGATATATTTCTGTTGTGATAGTAATGGAAAGGACTCTGCAAAAATCGAGTGCTTATTAAAATAAAGGTTAATTTTCTATATCATTATACCCATTTACCACAGGCCGGAAACATTGAACAATTTGTCTGCCCTGTTTGGGCGCCTTTAAATTTACCAAGTGCTGCTTTACGTTATTCGTTTGATTTCCGTTCACGTTAAGACTAGAACAAAAACTACGTGCGTACCGTAACTAGACAATCGATGAACTGAGTGTTGGTCGGCCGCAGTATTCAGGGTGTATCAGTAAGTTCCATCCTTTTAAACACTAAGGTCGGTTTTTCTGCCATACGTAGAAATACGCATCTAACCCGTGGTAGAGCGCGCATGAAAAACATAGACTTGTTTCCGCACGCGGTTCCATATTTGACAGGAATCTTATTAATCGTATTATTTGTAGCAACTTTAATTAGAAACCGTTTTAATCCTCAAATAGTCAATAACAAGTATAATAAGTGTTTAAAAAGAACTGTTTACTAATACACCCAGTGTGGATTAACAAAGCATCGATGCAGCTGCGCACGCGCCGCTCGTGGCAAATTTAAAGCCGCTGTATAATGCGCCAAGAAAATCATGAAAACGGATTCCTGAGATCCATCTACACGGTGATTGATTATTTTTGATGTAAGATGTCAAGTATGTCACTAAACAACCAATGACGTCGAAGTTGGACCTCAGTTCTCAAATACGCCATCTAGCTGATTTTTCACACGCGGTAGGCCCCATTGGGCTACCATAGTCTATGACGTAAGCGAAAGTGGCGCCGTCCATTAATTTTATGACTTTATTAACGCATTATAAGCTTGTTACAACTAAACTACACCTTATCATCGTTCATAACTGTATACATAGTAACACTGTTATAATTTTGTTAAAGCTCTGAGATCTATGTTAACATTTTATGACAGAAAATAATACTCAAATGCATCTGGTATCGTTAAATACTTAAGTCGGTGGAATGATAAGTATATTATAATGTATTCGAGCGTTAGCAATAATAAACTATAATAATAAACATACGAACAGTCTTATAAAATGATAAATATTATAGGTATCTAAATATTAGAGCAACTTATATTATTGTACAAAATCTTATCATCATATTTAGTGTAATATTAAATTTCAAAAACGTTAATTCATTTAAAAAATAGGACGCACTTGAATAAAGACGAAAAAATTATAATAATATGTAGGCTAACATTATAATTTACAAAAATTTGGTTTACTGAAGCTGCCACCACGAGTCCGCTTATTGTTAGGTGTGTTTGCTCCGGCGGTGGTGGCGGCCACAGCAAGTCTTTCGGTCTCAAAATATTACTAGACATTAATCAACTAATCTAGGTACTCCCTATTCGTTATCCCCTATCGCTAATCAATGAACACAGGAACTTGGACGTACAAATCCAAGAAATGCAAGCCAGCTAACTTTTACACGTCTATGGTCTTAGCTATTAATATGACATTCCGATTCTATTGTTCTAACAAACCACATAGTAAGTACTGTTATATTAATTCTTTAAATCTATATATTTAGCAGCTTTAATACGACTTACAATGTACGTTACCCCATTTATATGTAGAACAGTTACGAAATGTTCCAAAAACAGCTAGTCAAAATATTTTTGTTCAAGAGCACAAAAATTCAATCTTAATGCTTATTTATAGCTATTACAAACATCTAAATGGAAAGAAACATATAATGGAAAACGGCTATGTTTGGCTAACTGCTTGAATACTGGCGTAACGATTTAATACTTAAAGATTGATAAGGTACTGTGATAGTATGGCCATAGCTGCGTAAAATTATATTATATGAACCAACATTTTGAGCTGCCTTCTCACATCCATAATTCCGAAACTAAATCCCTAGCCTCCAATGAAGCTTAATGTAATTGTGATAATCAATAATAAAATACACCTTGCGACTTGCATTGGACGTACTAACCTAATACAGTCTTAAAATATAAACTTAAAAATAATAGTACAATATTTTCTATAATGTGCGAACCAATGTGCATAGCATAAGCTTCTTACTAAATTTTAATAAATTAAGGGTAGGTTATATTTGTAATAGTTTTATAACATAACATGTGTTCAGGCATTGTTGAATAACGGTGTCAACAACATAACGAAAATCAACTTTCTACATTTTAGAAACGTAACAGATAAACGTCATAAGAGATTTCACAACTAGCACCTATGTATGTGTATTTTATTCAAAATAAGAAATACTATTTACAGAATACTAGAGACAAATAGCCATAATATAATTTATGTTCAAACGTGAAACTCAGTTTGTACTATTGATAATAGACAACATTTAACTGCAACGCTAATTTTAAATTTTCGATTGAGAGAACTATGAAAACTGTTAGAAAATATTACAAAGATATCTCAGTCTTTTAAATGTGGCTACAATTTGGCGATAACCAGATTTTAAATTCTCGTTTCTAACGTGCCCGTTTCTGGCATCATTTTGATCTGTGATGTGTGTATATTTACAGTGAGCAAATAAGGTTATGAGGTAGAAAGAAATGCAAGAGCGAAATTAAAGTATTAACTCTCCGTTAAGATAAACTGAAAAGACTTCTCTGAACACCTAAAACTATAAATATAATGGTGCTACAGATATAAATTTAAACTAACTAAATGTTTATATACAGGAATGTTATTAGTTGCAATAAGCACACATCGCGTCTCAATCAAATATTCGTCTCAGTCAGAGTCTGTAAGAGGGAGGACTGAAAGGAATCCATCCCATTCTAACCTCCTTATTGTATGACAGTAACATAATGCCCCTAATTATATTTCCTATTCAACTATCACGTTTTACAGTATGAAAGTGTAGGCGACAATCTAATCAGTAGAAAAAAAACGCATATCCATTGAAAGTGATATTCAAAGCCGCGTAAGCCAATTAGATCTTTCAAACAGTTGTGTTTAGCGGCTCCGACGAAATTATTGTGCTGCGTGGTTGTCATCTTTTATTCTATAGTAATTTTCCACGCCTAAGAGTGGGTTCTTACTATTAAACAATAGAATTCACAACAAAAAGTCTAACCCCATCAATGGAAATGATCGTAGATGAATGACTTTCAGTGTTAATAAGTGAAAGTCGACGTATATTTCCTCATCGCTAAAGAAATGCGCGATAGATTCGTTTAAAAATCCTTTACTAAGAGATCAAATTTTTCTTAAAATTTATATAACCAATAAAAATTTGGAAAAAATTGTAAACTTTAAATCGAATTTGTAAGAAATAGAATGGCACACAGACGATAAACACTTTGAATTATTAACTACCTCATTTCCGACCCAGCGTCTAGCAATACTATAATTTATTTCTTAAAATGTGATTACCTTGTATTGCATTCTAACATTTAACATCTTCTTAATTTTAATTTAAAATAAATTTTAAACCACCATCATTATAATAAAAACATCAAAAACTAAAATAAAGCATTCTTGTGAATAGAGAGCATTCAATAAAGAAATTTATAAACATTTGGAGAATCAAAAATAGCACAACTTGTTGAGACAATTTAAGTCGTTACACATTCCTTGGGTAATGTGAAGATGTTCAAACGCATAACCAATAAAATTGAAACAAAATAAATAGTAATGCAAAATGGAATAGCAAATTAATTTACCACACGTCTTCAAATAATAGCACTATCAATTGTTTCAGACTCATTTGAGTACATGTGGCAAACTTATTAAACGGTGTAAAAATATTAAAGAACATAAAAATGCCAAACAAGAAATGAAAGCACTCCGAGTAGAATGTATTGTCTTTGCTTGGATGTTTGTTAATTCTACCAATGTGTATTTTATTAATCCAATATTAATTGACTATTGTTTTGTTTACAATTGTTTGGATATATTTTTAGTTTTCAATAATGCAAATTAGTATGATAATTTACATTAATACTTAGAAAACTACAACATTTTACTATTGATATTTACTAAAAACAAACATCGTCATTTTAGGATTAATTTTAAACATGTTCACACATCTGGTTCTTAAAAGACGGTAATATCAAATAAAAATTAAGGCATTGTGTATTGCAACTAAATAGTTGAGATAACAATGCTACATTTTTTAAAGATTACTTGACATTTACGTCTTTTCCAGAACTAGATGTAATGACGTTGCCACACTGGAAGATATAACACCGACATGACATCAACACACTTATATTTTGTAATAGATAAATTGCACTTAATATCATACATACACAGTGCATAGGTCGTACCAGTATTTTAACATGTCACTAAAATATCATGTTACCTATACATTTTTTGAAAAGTGTATGGTATGGTTGTAATGTCAGTATCAATGAGTTTTTTAGGTTGTTTGTCTAGTTCTTTAGCGTTGCCATTTGTTTTTTATTGTAATAAATTTAAGGGATATAAAGACAAAACCTCTTCGTAGTGTACTCATACATCACAAGGACAGCATTTAGCCACCAATCATACGTCATATACGTTATTATGTACTGATTATTACTAAAAGCGATCACTTTTCACAGTAATCAAGTAATAAATGGGACATAATGTGTAACGACCTATAAATACAAATACTTTCAGTCAGTATAGGTACTACGAAAAGACTTTTCTTTAAATGTAGTAAATTCATTACAATTATTGAAAACTAAATGGCAGCACAGACGGTTAACGAATTTAAGTAACGAATATTGATAAAGTTTAACACAACATCGACCGAGACAGAAGAATAGAGACAAATACAAACAGTACAGGAAATATTAGTGGAGACTATCGTGTGAGAAAAACCGCTAGATGACGTATAGAAGGACTAAGCTCCAACTTCAACAGCATGGTGGTTTTGTTTGTAAACTTGTTATTTTGAAATATCACATTCAAAAATACCAACCACCAATACCAACCAATCACCTAGTAGATGGACCTCAGTCCTATATTACGCCATCTATCGAATTTTATCATTTTAGTCACGCGATTGTCCCCATTAATAACTATTTACTGATTGACATTTCACTCTCAGCCACCTGTGCTTTAGTGTTTGTCTTATCCTGAAATAGCATCAATATGGCATGAAATTAAAACAAGATACATAGTGCAGGGTTTTTTCATCAGGGAACAAGGTTGGATATTGGACATTTTCAAAACGCGGAGTTATATCACTGCTTTAATTTGTGCTATGAACGAATCTAGAAGTGTGAATGATTCTTTAGATATCATTTATTTATCATACAAATGTGGTTAATAGAGGAGAAACTATTATATTATTTTACTGGCCGATCTTAATCACATTCTTCATTTTGCTTTTTTTTTTCAAAAATTTCAGTATAATATTTCACCACTCGAACATTTCAATCTGAAAAGCCTACATTTCAAATAACTTGAACTGTTATTGAAAATAATTAATAAGTGGCCATTGGCCTCAATAAAAAGCAGTCACATTCTAGACTCGCCCTAAGCATTTACCCCTTTAGCACACTGCTGCAAATCCTAAGCAATAGCGCAGCGATATGAACACATGCGAAACGGCGATAACGCTGTTGAGCATGATTTTGATTGGTGTTTTTTGGTGGCAGTAGTGCGTTAGGGCACAAGATAAATAGACACAGAAAGTCGGCTCTAACTGACATTGATATCAAAGTGTTCGTTGACTACGGGGCAGTAAATCGCATAGTGTCTCTTCAGAACACGATCCAAATAGTCTATCATACGCGGAACGCACGCACGCGTGTGTTTATCAGGCGCTGGTAGACAGCGAACTTTCTGTGTCTATATCTTTGTGGCAAGGGATGCAGTATCAGTTACCGCTCACAGGTACAAACGACGGTTGCGCAGACGCAGCACACGAGGCAGGCGAGGGAGGCGCGGAGGGGCGGGTGTTGCGGGTGTTGAGGTCACGCGGTCACTTTACGAGACTGGAGAGCGAGCGGGATTTCAGTGTCGGAGTGCGTGAGGGCCCGGCACGCGGCGCCGCCGCCGCACACGCGCGCGCGCCGAGACCGACGCCGCGAGCTGCGACGCTCGCCACCTATACGTGGGAATATACGTCACGAGCCTGCTGGGCTAGGGGTACATGGACGTAACACCTAGTCAGTGCCAAATAAACTCGCTCAATAGGTCATTCACCTCTTCTTTCGACTTTGCAATAGAAGTACATCGCTTTCAATACAAAACTGACGGTAGTTGGTAAACATGACAATGGCAGCATTAAACCTCAGTCAAGACACCGAAGAGGAGTGGATTGCCACACATAAAAATAAGAAGAAGAACTGACGATAAAATACGTAAACCTATAATATATAGGTTATACGCTAGTACAACTAGTACAATGTCTCTTCATCAGCGGTCTTATCACAATACTAGACTAGATACCAAAATTAAAAACTTAACTTCAAAATACTTGATGTTGGGAATTAAAGATGTATATTTGTGGACGCCTCTTACCGCGAGATGCCGCTCAGTTTCGTATAGCGACACAATCTATACGTTTAATAGTTTCGTTATATATTTTTGTAGTCCATTTGTAAAAGATGTGAATGATCTTTTGTGCAAGTTTAAATAGCACAGACTTTAGACGCCCAATGGGGACTTGATATAGCGAGCTTAATTAGATTAGCTTCTATGTACAGGACTGTCTGAGCAAGACTTGTATAATATAGACTGTAACTTCTTTCTGCCTGGCATTTTGGTCAGAGTACTTATAATAGATAACATAAGGCTGTGTTTCCACTGAACCGGAGCGGGGCGGATCGGATGGAAATCCACCAATAAAATTGCATAAAAACTTCGCTTTTCAACGCAAGCTATTGGAGAATTACACTCCGCTCCGGTAGTGGAAATATAGCCTAAAGCTTTAATAGTATCTCCAAATTTTCCAAACTTGATCGCTATATCAAATCCAATAAACGCATTCCTGAAGAGAGCGAGCAAAGGACCAGAGAAAGATTCATACAAGTAACACTTGGTTTGTTTGTATGTATCTTAGTTTTCCCTTCGTCTCTCTGCACGCTATAATCATGAACGCAACATGGATTACACGCCTATTGTAGATTGAGTATCATTTATTTCTGATACCTGTTTCTTTGAGAATTTGACCAATATGGATAAAGAAACTTGTCGTAGTCGTTCTAAAGGGATTAGGCATTTCTTTTATACTAAGTTGGACAGCAAAACTGCTTGTTGAACTTCTCCTTATAACACGAACTCACACAATCTACATAAGCGTGTAATCTGATTGTCACAGACTGAAAAGTAGGGTATTTTACTGTGAAATAAAATAATAACATAAAACTTTCTTCTGTAATATCGAGCATACTTTTCAGTCAGCTTCTAATGCATTGCATATCACATTCAGATTTTCACAATTCACTGCAAACGATTTATGATTTGATCGCGAATAAAGATAGATCCAAAATCATGTACAGTCGCTTGTACTATGCAGAGTCATCATCAAAATTATCTTAGCGTCCAAACTCAACAAAAATATCTAAGTATTTAAGAAACATCTCTTTTAACAGAATACCTGAAGATATCCTTTCATTTATTGTCATTTATGCTCAAACAACAAATGAAAAAGCACCTGGCATGTTTTTACATAGTTGTAGGTATTTTGTCAAATGCTCAAATAGTTTTGCTAGGTTTGAACGCTAAGATCATTTTGATACCGACTTTACAAATAGTTTAGAATTAGCATACGAGTATATGCAAGCTACTATTTTCAGTGTTTTCTCATCTTTATTAAAGTTATTCTGAATGCAGTATACAATCAACATTTACAATTTTCAATATGACATAAGGTCATACATGCGTAATGTTGGATAAAAATTGGACTAATTAATATTTTGTGCTGAGGGGGACTAAATTAATATTGAACTATGGTGTTTTATGCAGCATTACGCATTAAAAATAACGTAAACGAAGGCGTTTCGTTTTTATAACAGGATAACGAAAGCATAGAAGTTTATTATTTGACATTCGAAACGTCTCAGGATAAACTTTGTGTTGAAAAATTATAAAACGAGACGCCTTAGAATACAATATCACTTCCAGTTTTCTATAAAACAGCGATATCTGCTTTTTTGTGTGTTTTTAAATTGTTAATTCTATTTAAAGAATGTTATTATTATTGGATTTTTTATTATTTTTTGTAATAAAATGTCTACTTAATTAAACGATAGTCATTTTTGATGATTCAATTAGAAGTAAATAAACTAGAAGTGATAATAACTTCGTAAATCGTGCACATGTTAAAGATTAGATGTGGTCACAAACTTCGTGATTCAGTTGAGTTGTAAACGCTAATTTGATGCCACATCAACATGGTTTCACCTTACGACAACCATTACCAGTATACACAGACAGTCCAAGTTTTCAAAAGCATAAATTATGAAAACAATGAATCTAGAATTGTATTTACTTTTATCCGTTTTTTTCCGTTGAAGGACAATGAAATCTTTATAAAAACTTGAACCAATCTGCAGATACTCAAAGACCAAAACTTATTTATGCAAAAATAGATATTAAATGCAGAAAATATTCTGTATTAAAATATTCCATCGTGACTTTCTGTTTGCTCCTTAAAAAGCATACATAAATCAGCAATAGAAAATAATAAAACTACTCGAACCATATGTAACATCATCAAATTGCGTTCTTATCCCGATGCATAAACATCAAAATGCACATGATGCTGGGATGATATTTTTACATATGGCATATTCATACAACAGTACATTCAAACGCACAATAATAAAAAGACTGAAAATGGAATTGTGACTATGCGGCGAAATTATGACTGAGGCTGTATCGTACAAAAAACGAGAGAAACTGAAATAAGAACGTATTAATATGGAAGTGCACCTTTTATTAGACGGGCTACGATGAATGCAAACGTACCGTAAGACGACCCAAACGCTAAAGCGTTTCTCCATTACTTACATTGTCAACGGTTTGTAACCAAGTAAATAGTAAAGACCTATACAATACACGTACATATAAATAAATGTTTGTTATGATAAATTTAAAAAGCATTTATACGTAACATGAAGCACTAGACGACAATGAGTGCATGCGTCGTGGAAGGTTCGTGCGATGGAATGGGAACGATGTGCGGCGATATCGAACACAAGCGAAAGCGGCCCCCATAGCAATACCGTGTTGTTAATATTTTTTATTTCGAAGACTTTGTGATTCCCTCGATACCCAGAAGTTTGGAGACTCGATGTGTCTGTGCATTTTTTTAAAAGTGGAATGTGAATTTAAGACATTGTTTATCAAAAAGTATTGAAAGACAAGCCAATGGGTACTGTCGCGTGTGAAAAATCCGCTAGATGGCGTACTGTTGGACTGAGATCCAACGTTCAACGGCAAGTTGTTTATTTGTCAAATTGACATTGTGACATGTCACGTTCAAAATAAACAATCACCTTGACCACTGAGATCTCTCAGTCATATAGTACGCCATCTAGCGGATTTTTCACACGCAATAGTTACCTTTAAAAGAAAATTATTACTTTTTATGCATTTCAGGAATTAGCTTCCATGATCTCCATGAGTTCAATGTAATAAACGCAGCCATCTTACCACCTAAACTAACTGTAGTTGTAAGTTGATTTTGGAGCGTGAACTAACCTACCTAATCCGTCTTGTTGTTTACAACAATCAAATTTGTGAGTAATTGATATCCGTGTGGTTTGTGGCAATTGCAACAACCTAATATGATGACGACCAACCATTCAGAAGTATCTGAATATAAGCAGTTCTGGTAACAGAGTTACTCTGGGTAATAATAATAGTTGTATTACAACATGGGCTTGCATTGGACCACACGCCTGTTAGGTGCGGTCTAAGATTTAGCATGCTTGCCCAGAAAATAACTAGTAATCATTCCGTTAATGAACGAGCGGTACTAGGGTATCATAAAGCCTTCGAGCTTCGCCGGTTAGTCCTCCGCACCGAAGCGAACGAACACAGTGACACAGTACCGGTGCGAGGGCGGTCAAAACAAAAACTCAAGGCAGGCCACAAGCACGTAGAGGGCGGCGCTGTCCTGGCGCGGCGGGGCGCGCGGGGCGCAGGTGGGTGCGGGGGGGCGCGGGGGGCGCGGGGCGAGGGGGGGCGGCGTACCGGCGCGGGGGCGCGCCGCGTCCAGCGACCCGGCCGGCTGCAGGAACCACTCCGACCGCGTTCGCATGCGGGCCCGTTGCCTCTCGTGCACCTACGCACCACCCACGATGACGTCACTGCCCTGTCCACTCACATCCGTGCCGGCCTCGTTTGTGTCGACCCCGCGAGTTCGCAGATTCAAATCAGAGGTCGATGACCGTTGTGTCGGTGAAATATATTACATTGCCAGGTGTTCCTTCATTGCCAGTGTATGTGACCCTCGTTTTGCCCCTAATTAGTTACCACCAGTAGCGTATAATATTGCAACACTGATTTTTGTGCCGGTATTGGTAAGCTCCTACCACATTAAATAATGATGACAATAAAGAGCAATGCGTAATAATTATTATATTTGACCTCAATCAGAATTTCTTAATTATTAAGAAATCACAATATGGTCACCACTACCAATTTAAATATTTACGTTATGAAAATGGCAATATCCATGGTATTTCTATCCTGCCCCACGATATTTGAATATTAACGGTAAGGAACACAATTACTTCCTTTTTTACATTTTTCTTAATCGCAACACAGTGCAGTAAACTAAGTAAATAGACATATTATAAGATTATATTATTCATCTATGACAACACATTCATTTAAGAGTATAGACATTTATTTTACGACACTGTGTTTACATTTATTTTATCTCTAGACACAAAACTATTCACGCGATTACAAATTTTAATTAATATTGATGAAATGTTAAAATACCCACCCTGCCTTATAGAATGTTAAATTACATGAAAACTGTTAATATTATTTGTTAACATGAAACAAGAACGTTAATCATATTATTATCAACCATATCTACCTTTTGTTAATGAATTAATAACGACATATTAAAAAAATAATGAATAAAATTACCATAACCTTAATAAATGTATGATTATGATACTATTTTATTAATAAATATTTTTATATCGCCTACTTTAATAAGAAAAGGGGTGGCCAATCGATTTATTCGATAATGAATTTAGGAAAACAATGAATGAAATATGTTTTTAATAATAATTAGTTCTATTATTGTCGATTCAGGTTTGTATCACTGCTAATATGAAATGCAAATGTGACATTCATCTCATCTAAAAGATAAGCATACATCTACAATGTTCGCATGCTACTGTATACTTTGACTCAAGTCGCGGAATAAAATGACAGCGGCAGATAACGTCAAATATTTGCCTCTGTCGAACCTGCGGTTGTATTCCAACACATCACACCCCAAAACCCATCTTAACGATTTTGGCCCCCAAAAGAGTATTATTTTGATTGCAAAAAAGTCAAAATAACCGTCGTCTGTTATGAAAAGTATCCACGTTAGCTCTTATATCAATGACATAAGATGCACATTAGAATGATGTTGCATAAATACATGATAGTGCACGTGACTGTACGTCATCATAGTGTAACGAATGCATATTGGATGATTTTTTGCTTATCTGTAAAGTTGGCCACCCCAGGATGAGTCAGTATGCACCATGTTGTTAATTACTTTAAAAACTTCTCGAAGGCAATACTAATAAAACTCAAAAATGTTTCCCTAAGGAACATAGGGTCTAATCTCAAAAAAACACCTTATACAAATAAATGATCAGATCCATTTGTATGGCAAGACAAAGACTTTTTAAGATAAGGCCCTATATTCCCTTGTTTGAAGAAACTGTCGACCCTTCAAGTTTGAGAATTAGAGAAAACAGTTCGTTTTCATTACTATAATGCCCTCGACAAGTTCGTAATGTAGTTAAAAAACCACGGTGTATAGATTTAATCTTGTAATCCATTTATAGATGTTTTATAGTGCAGCTCGAAGCTCGTGTTATCCAGCACAGTCAGTATGTGCCACGCCGTCTTAAGCTTCGTGAACAACATACAGTCACATGTCCCTGACTCCTTTGAGATCGAAAAACTAGAGCTAACAGAACAGCCAAGTTGCCGTAAGTATTCTTAAGAGGATAACAGATATCTCATGCAATCAAGAGTTGAACATAGACCACCGTGAAATGTGTAGTTGTCTGTGACTTACGAAATGTATGTCTATCAAAATTTGATTTCATTTATGAAACAAAATCGTAACATAATCAAATATTTACATTTAAACTCTGATTTTTAATCATGTGGAGTAAACTAATAGATGTTAATGTGCCATCCCCATACATCATCACTCAATTTGACAGAACACTCAAAATGTCATAATGTATAGAAACTTGACATTTGCATCTGTCAGTTTACTCCACATGATTAAAAATCAGAGTTTAGGTTCAAAAGAACAGTACAATTTGCGAGTGTGCTAACAGTTTGAGAATAGCAGGTTGCTGCTATGACAGCAGTTATACAGAATTAAAAAAAACATTGGGCCCTGGAGGGAAACTTCCTTAAATGTTATACGACAGGCGAGTGTAAGACGTAACATTAGATAATAAGCCCTTATACAGGGGAACCTGGGCAAGTGAATAGTATAGACTGTGAACGTGCACATAATAAATGGATCTCTTTCTTTTTTCAAATGTAATTGACACTATGTTCTAAAATGGCGTTTCCCATGACATTTGACAGTGGTCGTAGTTCGATAGACATAACAAGGGAGACAGACTGGGCGTGGGTAGGCTCTACGAGTGGATATGAGCAAACTGTCGTCACCATCACTTATAGAAAACGTCCTTTAGTGAGCGCTAGAATCGAAACACACATCGTTTATACACACCCTACAATTCGAGAATTTAATAATGCATATTTTGAGAAACACCCTTTTAAACTTTCGCAGGTATAGATAAAACCATTTAGCTTGTTCATATTAGAGGAATTGAGAATCTCACACACAATGCTAATAAAACTACATATTTAAATACAGACTAAGGAACAATATCGTCCAATCTTTATCCGAGGATAAATCTATGGTATAACGCTCCGATTCATATGGAATGACAGATTTAATACCATAGATTTACTGTCGGATAAAGATTGGCAGAATCGCACCTTAATGTATCAATTTAAGATCATACTTAAAAAAACTTAACCAATTCAGTTAAGTCATCATCATTAACTTAGCGTGTCCTTCCCGGTTGCGTCCAAAGCTGTCGCTTCGGTACCTGGGGCCTGCATAGTTATTGAAATAAAATACCCCAACGGGATACGCGCATAGGGTTGGCAAAACACACTTTGGTTTGTTAAAACTAAGATTTTTCAATTATGCGCACTGACAGATGTCAATGTATGTATTATAATACCTATACAATTTGCATTCGCATTCGCATAATTAAAAATGTAGATAATCGAAAATTTCGACTTTATTACTAACAATTTAACGACTGTCACATTTTTATGTACACAGCCTTAAATAACCATTTAAAAGGGTGTTTCCGTTCAAAAATAGAACACCGATAGAGAAAAAAAAATCACAAAGTAAAATATCGTAAAGACAATTAAACGAACATCGGAAGGTTGGTGGCACACGACGGACAGACACGTACCTGGGGCAAGTAGGAGAGGCTCTTGGTGCTCTCGGCGTACTTGTTGATGGCGCGCAGCTCCTCGAGCGTCATGTGCGGGCTGGAGTTGCTGCGCGAGGACTGCGATGACGAGCTCATTGACACCTGGAATTGTACGAACCGCTTGGTTAATATTTTATATGTTTAACTGTGTGAGAGCCACGCTTCGGCATGAATGGGGCCGGCTCGACCGGAGTAATACCACTGCCTCACAGAAAACCGGCGTGAAGCAGCCCCTGTGCTGTGTTTCGCTGAGTGAGTGAGGGTACCGGAGGCCCACTCGGGGGGGAAGGGGATAAAAGGTTGGCAGCGTACTTGTAACTCCACTGGTGTTGCAAGTGTCCATGGGCGGCGGCAATTGCTTACCATCAGGTGATCCGCCTGCTCGCCTGCTACCTATCACATAAAAAAAAATGTGACTTGGCCGTGGACTCGGTAATCTATTGATATGGAAAAAGTTACGCTCAAGATCAGGAGGCCAATTCTCGATTTTCGCCTTCTATGACGAGTCGACTTCATGGAACGCACAACCAATAGGATAACACAGATCACAGTCGACATTCTTTGTCTTGTTCTTCTATTGGTCTATGCGTTCCATGAAGTCGACTCAACATAGAAGGCGAAAAACCGAGAATTGGCCTTCTGGTCAACAATGACATAAATCAGAAGATATTACACAACATCAACAGTAAACACAACCCAGACGTTGTTTCACGCCAGTTTTCTGTAAGGTATGTTTTAAATTAACGATAGAAACAAGAAAAAAATGTTCAGACTGTGTTTTCACCAGTAACGTGCGAGATATGTTTGTTAAGAGCCAACAGAATCGCATCTCTAGTGGCTCTCAAAAAAGTACGTTTCGAATTTTTCAAACATACATAGTTCGGTTTTGTGATGATGATCATTAATCCGCATTAGCGTGGTGATTAAACTAAATCGCATCATAGTAGCGATGACTTGATTTCTATGATGGAAGCCTTTGCCCTGCAGTGGTGACAATATACAGGCTGAAATACCACCCTAGTATTGCTTAGTTGCATCATGAAAAAGTTTGAAAAACACTGAACCAGAGCATTCAACGCTTACGATTAATTGGTTACAACGAAATAAAAAGACATTACGCATTGTCAATTATCATGTAATCATTTAATTGCCATAATGATCCCAAAGTACCACACATAACAACTAGCGTTTACCTAACACGTGATTTCGCGAAACACGGTACTTACGAATTGCGCGTGCGCAAGTAACTCCAGTTTATATCTACTTCGTAAATACTATGTGACAATGTTTAGAAAGTCTGTTTGATAAGCAGGAAAATAAGATAACGATAAAATAGTGACAGTTCCTCTCTTTGAAGAAACCAAAATAAATGTTGAGAGGTTTTTTGAGCAAGCACTAAAAACCCGATGCAAGTTATATAATATTTTATTTATTTATTGCAAGGATTTGGTATTAACGTAAGACCCACAAGTCTTTCAAAACGCATATAACAATTGATTTTTCATTGTGTCTGCAGTCTGGTCCTATTGATTCAATAGACAAAATATTAGTGCTGAACTATGGTTATTTAAACAGCAAAGAAAGTGCAGAAGTCTAGTTAAATACACTCGGCCATGATGTCTAGTCGAGGCCAAGCATATCTAAGACCGTTCAAGCGCGATTGTTCTAATAGTGAATAAATACAAATTCGGATTGATCCTTACACAAAAGGGACTAACGCGTGTGAAAAATCCGCTAGATGGGGTGTCTATTGACTGTGGTCCAACTTCGACGTCATCGGTTGTTCAGTGACATTTTGACATCTCACATCAAAAATAACCAATCACCGTGTAGATGGACCTAAGTCTACAGACACGGCATCTAGCGGATTTTTCAGACGCGATAGCCCCCATTCGTCTAGCATATCTCACATTCATTCTCGCTCGCACTCACCTTGAACACGCTCTCCTCGAGCGAGATGGAAAGCCTGGTGCACGAGTCCAGCAGACTATGTTCTGGTATGATGCCAAGCCCGAGCACGCCGCCCGCCGCGCCGGACCCGACCACGCCCATCAGGGCTGGCATCGACTGGCACTCCTCGGATTTGGTCAGACCTGGGTATGAAGAAAGATTCGTGTTACAGAATTTGCCCACCCCGCGTGGACAGTAACACAAATGTTTAAATAAAATTCGGTGTATATCGGCTTAGAGTGTGCAACTCGGGCAGCAATTTAAAGATTTTTTTAGCTGGTCACTGTTCTAACCTTACCTAAACCTCATCATCATTTCAGCCAATAGACGTCCACTGCTGGACATAGGCCTCCCCCAAAGTTCTTTACACAGATCGTTCCTGTGCCACCCGCATCCAAGGGACTCCCGCGACCTTCACCAGATCGTTGGTCCTCCTGGTGGGAGGCCTGCCAAGCTTGCCTAACCTAAACCTAAACATCACATCACGATCATGACGAATATTTTGGTGGGGCTGAGTCTAAACACTGACCAGCTAAAGATCTTGAAATTCCTGCCCGACTTTTTTTGCCCGAGTTACCCCCTAACCCCCGCTGTCGACCTCTTTGTACTGAGAAGGGTGGAACAAGGGAGGAGAGGAGGGAAGCATTGGGTGAACCGCGGAAATAAGCCGAATTTATCACCTTACCGCATAGGTCAGCCCTATCACGGATATAAGCGGAGGCATATCCTTCCTACATGGCAGATATTGCTGTCGGTGAATTAAATGCATAGAGGTGGTATTTGGAAGACCGGTATATTTTTGACAGTTACTAGTAATTTCCAGACTCTAGACGTCAAACACTTCTTTGGATGCAGAAACTGATAGATTCCCCGCCCCGATTGTCTTTCTTTACACGTTCGTCTTTTCGAACGAGTAGGGTTTGCAGTTTGAGAATTACTGGAATTTTCAGTAGTCGTCCAGTACTGGTTGCAAGCCTTAAATGGGACCAGCTAATACATAGATAAAAAAGGCTAAAGCGAATCGTAAAAAAGTTTAAATAAATATTAACTCGTTTTACTGTAAATAGTGTCTGATAATGTGCTATCTTAAATGCCAGGCTTTAAGCCAAATAAAAATAATATATTAGGTATTTATTCTACGTGGAGACCAAATATTGTGTACCAATGAAATCTAGGTGACGTTGAATACATAGTTACGAACACATATTTAGTTAGGTACATGATTAGAAATACAACGAAGTATTGTTTAGAGCCAACAGTTAGTTATCCAAAGGACATACAATTTAAAATTGTGACAGTGAGGTAAAACGTAACTCTGATATTATTGTGGTTTAACTACTAGTGCTACCAATCCCGATTAAAACAATTAATTCTATTAACAATGAAAGTTACAAATACATTAATGAAGTATAATAATATATATCTGACTGGGTATTAAAATGTGATATTATTTAAAATTCTCGTATGTTGACTCACCAAAAAATTAAAATAACGACTAACTTAGAACTTGGAACTATTTAACAACTTAAACGACTCTCATTCAGATTCAGATGACCTGCGGAAAGATTGCTATCATTTATTATACTTCCTGGAAGAGTTAATTACATAAGAAAATATTCTACACTTTAGGAAATCAATCATGAGTTTCGCACATGCAAAACAGCAATAAGTATTTTATACAATCTACTGTATAATCATTGACCAGAGACAAGTTTGAACTGACGGCCTGTAAAGAAACAATCTTCCACAGAGTATTTATCCCGTCCCATTCACACGCGTTGTGTTTCTTTTGTTTGCATGCGAAAGAGATAAATAATTTCAAAAACATCGACAAATCTTATATACAAACCAAAAAGGCGAAACGCAAGCGCGATGCAATCGAAGCTCAGCGCCAGCTATGGTACAGAGTAGGCACTAATGTTTCAGTCACTAGTTTATAATATTTTCGATACTCTCGTTCATATGGGACGGTTTCTTGTGGCCTTTTAATCAATCTAAGCGTTTAAATCAATCAAATATAGCAATATTAGTCATTTCAGACTATGTTGAATCATGTCTCATTATTTGGTAACAAACAAGACAAAAAGATTCTTAGGTCAGAAGCCAGAAGTTCGGAATATTAGAAAGGGTAATTATTATATATTTTATGAATTTCTGGTCGGCAGAAAACGATATAAATAAATATGTACTAATAGTTAATGCGAAATTCATGATCCGATGGCTCAAAGTTATAGATACTCAAATTGTCTCACCTTCTAAATTGTATTTATTTCCCCAGCGGTCACATTCGCATTGTAGCCAGGTTTTTTCAGCTTCAAGGGATAGTTGTCCTGTAACATAAGGAAAAAAAAACATTAAAGTGTTGTCAAAAAAGTGGTGTGTTTGTTTTCGCAGGCAGAAGTTGTTTAAATCACTCAAGGTGCGTATCCACAGAAGTGGAGTTGCGTGGAGTTGAGCAGAGACTTGTAAAAATTGACCAATTATGTTGCTCAAAATGCACATCTCATTTCTGATAAGCAATGTGATTGGTGAATTTTTATAAGTCTCCGCTCAACTCCAAAAATTAAACATTTGATTAAAGTACCCGCCGTTGTATTTGGTCATTCAGTCAACGTTGGGAGAGGCCTTGTCCAGTAGTGAACTACAAAAAGGTTGATGACGATGATGATTCACTTAACACCCTCTGTTAAGAACTGTTATGCACTTTATTAACCACGCGTTTATTTCATGTGTCACTTGAGTTAATCCCGTACAATTCCGACAATCAGACCGAGACAGTTTATGCCCGATTCCTAAATATAGACCGTCTGGTTAAACGGGAAAACTTGTTAATCGACGAGGCGGTTTCGTGACCCGTGTGAAGGGGATAGTCCTGACGGAATATTCGATCAACCACAACGATTAGCCAACATCACGTAGAATGGATCGAAAGAGAGTCTAGGTGCGGAAAATTGAATCCACAGTACCTACTACGATTTGCCCACGAATAAATATGTCTTATCGATATTTCGGCTATGAAAGCCAATATAAATGATGAGCCAAGTGCGTAGGTCTAAATCCCCGAAGCTGAATATGTACTCGTATCAAGCGTAAGTACAAAACTGCTGTCTCCCGGACTCCAAATCCACTATGAGTCTGAGGCTGCGTTTCCATTGAAACAGAGCGGGCGCTCCGCTTCGCTTCAGAGTGAAATCCACCACAGAATCTAGTAAAATCTTCAAAGGACAATCACGCAATACGCGCCGATCATGTCATGTCAAGCTGAACATAAACGTCACGTTCTAATAGTGAGGTTTCGGATTAGCGTTTTATACGCGCGTATAAGCTCGTATAAGCGCGTATAAGATAATAAACAAAAAAACGTTGCTATGGCAATTTCTTGTGGCTACTTCTTTCTATGCCAAAAATTGTTAGTTCTCCGTAATATGTATTTGAGGCAGTTTAGCTGCAGATTTACGAGACAACGATGGAGACGATAAGTAGATAAATGTAAGAAGAATGTAGATTTCGTCATCCACATCCCTTTGCGTCAGTTGGCTTGTAAATTATTCATAAATTGTTCTGTTAAAATCTCATCTCGTCCCACAAGCGCCACTGTCAGAGATTACATACATTTACAGACTGCGGAATCCGTGAGCTAGCGATGCATATACCCATTATTATGGCTAATTATCTTTTGTGCAGCAGTCATGTCACTTGATTGCTTTCATCCGTTTTCACATGTCATGTTTCAAGGCTGATCATTGATCTGGGGGGCAATTCTCGTGTCCTCGACAGTGAGTTAGAGTTGGATATTTGTATGGACGAATGTATGAGATCTGTAAAGTCGACTTCATCTGCATTGCCCCCTGATCGCGATAGCAAACGTGTAATGAGTGGATAAAAAAGATTAGATAAGAAAAAGAAATAAAAATTTGGCTCGTTTTTGGAGTCATTCAAAATGTTTAATTGAACAAAAATTACATTTCTGATATCATTTTTTCAGTTGGTCTGGTTCCTTTGTTAAACGGTTGCGAAGATCAAACGGCAGCGACCAGTTGTAATTACCAGACTGTCTACTATTTAAATCCTGAATCACGCCCTATGTGACGTTTCCATAGCAATGTTTTTCTTCTTAATATAAGCTTAGAACCGCGTTAACGCTCGCGCGTAAGCGCGTTAAGACTGCCCAGCCCAAGCCCGCTTAAAAAAACGAGATTCTACTACTACTAGGTATATCTTATAAAGCTTCCTCACTCATATCCAGCCATTTGGTAACACAATACGCTTGTTATTAAGAGCTCGTTTCTCATAACAGTCATAACAAAAGACGCGGTTGCGTTTCCGTGTTTTTTCAACACAATCAACTGAAAGTATCACTGTTTACAATATTGTCGTTATGCACTAGACTGGATGGTACAGTCGAGACAATCGATCGACCTAATTCTGCCCACGCCTTTACCTGTGCATTATAAAGTAACTTGAGTAACCTTCAACGTTTGTTTACCTAGACGATATCAACATAATATTCAGATTTCTACCTCAGTATTGGTGCAGTTTAGCTGCAGCAGTATTTCAAGAGATTATAAGATGGCTACGACTTAGGAACTTCTAAGAGAAGAGCGTACTCTTTTCGCAAACGCCGGCAACGCATCAGCGACTTCTCTGATCACGCAGATATTCATGGGTGGCGGTGATAAACGAGCAAACGGGTCACCTGTTGGTAAGTAGGTACAACAGTCAACTTCGTTTGCTTGTTTATTGCCTCTAGTAAAAAAATAATAGTTGAACAATAAAAAATACATAGGTACGTTTAGACGAATTGAGAATCTTCTACTTTTTCTAAAGCCGGTTAAAAATTATCGCATACCACAATTATTCTACAATTATTATCTCGTTACTTTGATTCTGATACGGTACATATCAAAAATAACATTACTGAAGTCTCACACACAACTCGTGAGCTAATTTATATGCGCCCAGTGACAAGCGCATAACACTCGTAACTCAACACGAGATAGGATCAAATTAGCCGAAGCGTGTCTACCACTTGCGTACGCGCCCCTGGCCGCGGAGATCGAATCCGCCCGTTCCTTAACGCGCGGCGTGTGCCCACTGACCCGTGCATAGTAAACTACTGACAGATACGTCTGAATACAAAACGCTTATTTACTTTGAAAAGTAAAGTATCAGCCTATATACTGTCCCACTGCAGGGCAAAGGCCTCCATCATAGAAATCAAGTCATCGCTACTATGATGGGATCAGGCCTAATCACCACTACTTTGAAAGCTGCTAAAAATGTTATTGTCTTTGTCATAAAGTTTACTTAAGATAGGAAAATTTGAACAGAACCAGTTTAAAATAATTTCAGTATTCTTGGTTATATGCATATTCGTATATTGAATTCGTCATTCGACCATTCGTAGGGTTTCCGGATATAAGAACCATAAAGCTGGTTAGCTACATCAATTTAGCTGAACACCGCGCTTTAAGTTGCGACTCTAGCGCGGCTGCGGCGGATTTCGGACGGAAAAAATCCACTCGTCTTAGAAGCGCAGTATGCGTCCAGTAACCCGCGCATAGTACCCCTAGTTCACATCATGTTTAGCTAATAACACTGGTATTTGTCTCACAGACGGCATGTAACTCACTTGCGTACGCCTCCTGGTCGCGATGGTGGCGCGGCGGCGGCGGGTCGCGGAACGAGCAGATCCACTCGTCCTTGACGCGCAGTATGCGCCCACTGACCCGCGCATAGTACTCGTAGTTCAAATCATGTTTAGCGAATAACACTGTGATATTTGTCTCACAGACGGCATGTAACTCACTTGCGTACGCCTCCTGGTCGCGATGGTGGCGCGGCGGCGGGTCGCGGAACGAGCAGATCGACTCGTCCTTGACGCGCAATATGCGCCCAGTGACCCGCGCATAGCATCCCTAGTTCACATCATGTTTATCTAATAACACTGTGGTATTTGTCTCACAGACGGCATGTAACTCACTTGCGTACGCCTCCTGGTCGCGATGGTGGCGCGGCGGCGGCGGGTCGCGGAACGAGCAGATCCACTCGTCCTTGACGCGCAGTATGCGCCCAGTGACCCGCGCATAGCATCCCTAGTTCACATCATGTTTAGCTAATAACACTGTGATATTTGTCTCACAGACGGCATGTAACTCACTTGCGTACGCCTCCTGGTCGCGATGGTGGCGCGGCGGCGGCGGGTCGCGGAACGAGCAGATCCACTCGTCCTTGACGCGCAGTATGCGCCCAGTGACCCGCGCATAGTACTCGTAGTTCTCGCGGCCGAACAGATCGCCGGCGCTGAACTGCTCTATCAGTTGGCGCATTATGCGGGTCGCCACCTGGTGTCAATTACAAACGTTGAATATACAGACTTCGTTTTGAAATTCTAAGAATTCTTTTACATTTTTTGTAGTTAATTTTGGTAACTAGAGTTGGACTTCCTTTTTTGAAGTTTTGTTGCCATATCAATTGAGCACCACCAACTATATGTCCTATTTCAATACTGCAGTTGACTTGAATTTTGATGGCATTACATACTTTAACTAAAATTGTTGTACAAATTTTAAATTTGAGATAGGACATTTATTATTATTGCTGGTTCACAATCAATATAAATAAATAAAAATAATTAACTACAGGAGATATTTCTTTATAACTAGCAAATATGTCTAGGAATATCTATTATTCAACTAGTTAGTGAAATTCAACTAGAGCTAAGCGACTATGTATGTAACTAAAGCTATTTTTATGCACCATGATGAATGAAACTGAAATGAAGTAATACGCTTGTGGTACGAACAAATTCTTGGACTCATTGTAATTACGTTTCTCAAGTCATTGTCGACAGTTAGGAATTTAAACGTTACGCAGAGATGACAAAAAGTCGTATCTCACAATAAGAGAATGAAATCGAAAATCAGGTCGTTTCACATAGCAATCTGTGCAAGATTTTCTTGCGATTTGCTAAATTACTTATTCAATTATGACTTTGTTAAAGATATAAATTATATAACGTATTATATAGAGTATTGCATGTGTTGTGTATTTTCGAGTTACGCTACTTTTTGTGTAAACTACTTACTTCTACAGTAAAAAAAACCTTAATCCACAAGTGCGTGCTTCGTGCTAATGGAAGTCAACCACGTAACTTAAGCGGTATCTACTCGTATTTACGTAGGAATTCAGAACACCCTCGCTAATCTAATAAACTAGATGATTCATGTATAGAGGAAGTGAGTAACTGTCTAATTTCATGAATCAAGCGGTTATCAGTTTGTGTTGGGGGTCGCAAATCATGCGTAAAAACGTCCACACTGTGATGCACTGATGATAACGCCTGCCATGCGCTAGAGATGTCACGAACAGGGATTTAGGCTAATGGAAATGGCGCTAGATGGCGTACTGTAGAACTGAGGTTTACCTACACGGTGATTGGTACATTTTTGATGTGAGATGTCAAAATGACACTAAACAACCATGATTGGAGAGATTGAGGTATTGAGGTAATAGATTAGAAACTAGCAGACCCAATCCAATATTAGGAGATATTTCCTCGAACACTACTATAATGCAGAAAACCTTTAAGCTTAAATTTTAATACTAACTGGAATATTTAATGACACAACAAAATTCTTTGAGTGATAATAATGCTTTATCGTGTCATGAGTTTTATAGATATTTATTTAAGTATTGATTTTAAAAAGTAACAACAGGTATTATAGGATATTAGCTGATATTCGTGACTTCTCTCCCTAACTTACCTTATACCGGGAACCTTTCTCATACTTAATTTATGTGAGTAAATGATAACAATGAATCATTGAGTCACCTCACCTTGCAAAATACGTGAAAGTTTACCTACTGGGTAACGCAAATGTATTTTAAGATAAGGAACATGTTTCGTGGTACGGTTACATGTAAATTCAAATAAATTATTCATTTTCTACACAAATGTAGTTACTTGTAGTATGTAGTTAGGTACTGAATTCTTTTTGAAGAAAAAATCAAAGAAGTTTTTACAAGTTTAGACATTAAATGACGAAATATTTGAATTTTAATGAAACCACGAAAGGTCACTATATACCTAAACTAAAACTAATTGTATACTTACTAAAGATGTTTCTCAAATTATAAGGTCTCTATGATGGGAGAAAATATTAAGTTCAAAAAAATAACGCTACTTCTATGTACATGTACGAGTAGCATTATTTCTAATATTATATTTAATGAAAAATATAGTAAACGTAGAATGTCATGCTACGCACACACTCGATATATTAAGTAGTTTCAAAAATAATATTTTCTCCATTATCCTTACTTATATCTAAATGCAGCTATGTGTAATATAAACACTTTTCTATTGTGTCAGGATATGCAGGCGTCGGCAAACTAAAGTCTGAACGCTTTAAGAATACACTCCAGTTTAACTAAGAGAAGTTATGCCAGACTGGTCAAGAGTTTCACATAAAATCTTGTACCTGTTACAAGGAGACAAGGATGTTTTGGCTCTTGATAACATGTTTTTTGTTTTCATACATTTCATTGAGAGTTTCTGAGGAGCTACATTAAGGCTGCCTGTCCACCGAAGCGGAGCAGGGCGGAGCGCAAATCATTCAATAGAATGTCATAAAAACTCCGCTACCTTACAAACAAACTTCTATTGGTGGATTTCACTCCGCTCTGCCCAGCTCCGCTTCATTGGACAGCAGCGTAATTAATGACACGTTTTTTAATTGAACAAAATGTATAGCTCTCTGTCACTTTTCGTCAAAACATCCCTGTCAAACTACGTACAGTTTGACATATTAGGTAGGTAGGTACATGGTAGATTTTCTGATTGACAATATATCAGGAAGGTATTCCCAGAGTGTTCAGGCTATGAAGAAGCGTCTATGTGTCAGTTTGAAAGCCGGTAGGAAAGCTTAGCCGTTAACTAGTAATAAGGAATATTGCTCGTTGTATAATCTTTAATTCATACTCACGCATACTTCGGCCTTCGGTCGCATGGTTAGACAATAGCATGTAATTTAAGCTATATACATATGCATTTACACTTGTTAATTTATCGTTACGTTTTTACATTTAGGTAAAGTAATCATACGATATGGACATGAGTCATCTTTTACCGTTCGATTCTATACATTTTGATAATAAAATTAAACACCTGTCATTTGATTCAAACAGATAAGATTTTAACGATTTTTTAAGTGTGATTTATAGCCAAATATGAGTATTGTTCTAAAAATAAATAACAAACACAAAACAATTATAAAATTCATCTTTGAGGAAGCTGTAATGAATTTTCTTTGATGGTGGTGATAATGGTAAGCGATTACCGCTGCCTATAACATCAGTGGAGTCACAATGCGCAGCCAATCTTTACCCCCTTTCCCCCTATTGGGCCTCCGGTATAAGTGTACCGGTTTGGTATCTATACTTGAATATGTGAAAATGTGTTCTCACTCGGCTAGGTTCCTATACTTAAAAATGTGTTCCAGAAATATTATTAACTAATGAAAATTTTAACGGACGTTAGCTAAAAGAGGGTATCTTGACCCAACTGTAGAAACGTCGAACAAAAATTTGGTAAAAAAACCAACGAATAACCCGACTGAACAAAATGATTCCGAAAGTAGTCAACTTCATTATTAATTCAAATCGCGTGTACGATAGATTGGATACAAAATTACTTCCTACATTATCTCTAACAATAGACACATCGTTAGCGTCTTCACGAATAGTATCGACGGATCGATCTCCATATATCATGCACACATATACATAATAGTGATGCGATACAATTCCACTACAGACTTGAGTTTAAATTCTATCGTTACCTTCTCTTCTACCTAATACTTAATCCCGTGTCGATGCTTAGACAATGCTCTAAGGATTTAATAAGTCAGGTACGATGAATCGACTCAAATTGATAAGAGAAGCTATCCGTATCGGTATAAAGCAGGTATCCTTACGATCTCCCGCTTAGAAGATACACGTTCTTATCCATACTACTACGACACCTATAAGAAGGGCATATTTAGGTTTAAAATTATCAACTTGAGTTTTACCAATTTGAGTTGTCATTCATACTTTAGTAAATCTAGCCATAAATTAATAGGAAGCCAAAAGTTTCAGTTTTCACACCCAAAATTAAGTAGGTATTCCAATTTTAGGTTGAGATTTCCTTGAAATTAAAGTTTCCCCATAATGAGTTGAATCGAAATATGACTCGAGTGAAAATCTTTAACACAAATCTCATCACTGATTCCTACTAGGCGATTGCATTATTGATACAGCATTATTGCGCAAGTACAGTCAGATTCAATTTTAACCGTTCTATCTGATAACGAAATGTTATTAACAGCAATACGCACTTCAGCGATAACCAAACTGTTTATTGACTTTATGACTTAGATAATGATAATAGCAATCCCTAGGTATTGTTGTGAAAGAAACTCATTGTCTTTTAAGTGCTCTATAAAATATGACAATGGAGAGAAATCTTCTACTTATTAATGTATTGTGAATATTAGGGTCACCACTAATTAGTCGTTTAGGACCGATTCGTACCAATCTTCATCAGAGGTTAAGTCTATGGTATAACGCTCCGTTTCGTATGGAATGACAACCTTATTCCTACATAGATTTACTGTCGGATAATGTAAATATTGGTCGAATCGCACCTTAGTCATTTTTAAATATCGGGTTGCGCTCTGTGCCGAAATGCCGAATATGTACGTATTTATGGCATTTATAGTAAATGCAAGTAAAAAGTAAACCTATCAGTGAAATGCACCACAAAAAATCACCAATTAAAATGGAGGGATACAATCACGCTTTTAATACATAACAATTAACTATGCGGGTGTAACAATTCATAATTAACGTTAACGATGTGTATTATTTACGTCATTAGTCTTAATTTTAGACTCTGAAGGAATCAATGCATTTATTTGAGAAACATTTCCAGATAAATAATAAAACTTTATCAATAGATAAGATCTCCATTGTTTAGCTATATATAAATCTAGTAGCCAACCCTCACTTCGTTGCGGGGTCTAGTTTTTCTCTTATGTACTTCCAATATTTGCCAATAGATGGCGTTGAGTGTCGATTACATCGCGAGTGTTTCGTCTTTTCGGATCAGATATAAGCCTTGCCGTGGTCTTTAGAAACTATCTCTTTACAAATGGTATGGAAGTGTAAATTTGTAAGCAATCACAAACAAAATATACATAAAACTTTCAAAGAATACGGAAATAGTTTTCCTTTGAAATCGTTAACAAATCACACAACGGTAATAATATCAAACGCAAAATTTATTTCAAGAAAGATTTTCTTTTAGGAATTTTACGACAACTGTTTTTTGTGTAAATAAATTAAACTAATTGTGAAGGAAGCATTACAGTCGTAAATATTTTGTTTCCTGACCGTAATGTGGTTCGCCACTTCTTTAAATACATTTTCAGTCATTGACATGTAGGCATGACTCTAAATGAGATTGGCACTACTCTGGCTGATTGGCTTTGCCAAGCCGAAATTGTTAATTTTTTTCAACAGAATGCAATGTATCGACTAAAATTTCGAATTGTGTTGTATATGTGCAATCAGTACCTACTAATTGACCAATTTTTCGTTTAGAGAATAAGAAGATTTCATATTTCCACATCAGGCAAATATCGTGAAGAATCCTACACGGTTCAAATAGTTTCTGGAACGTCATGATTCAGTCGGTCTGATTCCCTTTTCTAAGGGTTGCGAGTAGGGAATGCAATGCCTATCACGGATTCTCGGATTCTTTCGGGCATGATCCTATTTCAGCTTTAAAAAAACACCTAATAAACTTATTTGATACGAGTGGCCCGCTCTGACTTCGTTTTGGGATATTAGTTCAGCTCTGTACCAATAGATGGCGCTTGGCGTTGATTGCATTGCGATAGTATTTCGTCTTTGTGGTTGGTACATAAGATTAGTCGATGTCTATAGAATGTATCTCTAAATAGTATAGAAGATAACCGTTCAAACAAATAGGTGAATGCATCATGTATCAAATCAAATTATCGTATCGGATTTGGTCGATCAATAAAACAAAATCTATCAATGTTTATTACAATCGCTCAATTGATTTAATATGTATTGAAATAAATCATTCAATATTAATTGAAATATTTAGTCAGGTTCGGATTGGTTGATGGATGACATAACATTTGTCATAATCAATTGTTATCAAGTGTCGGATTTCGGTTTTCAATTGTTTAAAGTATCAAAAGATACGAATGTCGAATAAAACGTAACATAACGCATGTCCACATCGGGTGATTACACTGGAACCTGATACTATTAATCCCTGATAATGGTGCAACAAATATCATCTATCGTACATTATGCTGTGCACAACGTTATCGTACAAAACAATGCCAATTAGACATCTTACTTACTGATAAGATAACAAAAAATATTGTACCGTTTAGTTTTATAACTACCACATCGCTTAAAGATTTACATTAGGAGCATCAATGAACATGTTAAATTAAGTTTTTAAAGACTGGCAGTTTAAAAAAAAATATCTTAACGATTCTATCAGTTAGAAAAAAATAATCGAAAGGATAATTAAAAAAAAACATTATAAATTGTCTAATTGAGATCTCAGGAACGTATTTGCGGCCAGTTTTATTAGAACAATATGTAGATTTAACCCAATCCATATTTAAAAAGAAATGTTTATTTTTCTACTTTCGAATAATGTTGCCTCCTATATTTGAAAGTAGAACAATATATCATTGTGGAATCAAGACGCTAATTAACAGATAAAACTGTGCACTCTGCTTTAATAAGTACTTATTGAGTTACGTCCTTTTATATATTTTTGGCGTCTATTATTTGTACTTGATGACATTCAATAGATTTTATTTATTTTTGAATTAGACCAAGATCAGAGTGAAAGTATACTCGTACTACTAAACGTAAAAAAAGACTAATGTTTACCACCACAGTTAGTTACTGTTACATCGCTTAGGGGCCGTTATAAACGTGTCGCTTGTGACACAAACTCGCATTGCAACCAGAAACATATGGAGCGCATGCGTCATTAACTCGAATGATCGTGGCACGCTCGTGGATCGAGTACCGATCCGCCCTGAAACCTTGTCGAGGTAAATCATAAAGGACCAATTTAATGCACATTAAATGTTACGTAACATATCGTCGGTTATGATGTGCCAATACGTTATATCTAACAAGTTCATTAACATAACAGTTATTATTTTGAAAAACGTATGTTAGACAGGAGGAACTGGCACTTCACCGTCGACATGTCAATTCATTAAAACAGCATTCAAATATACTGTCCCACTGCTGGAAATATTCAAAACGCACTTTTGCTCGACCCGGGAATCGAACCTAGGACCCCAGGATCACGTCCCGGTATTTAAACCATTAACCACGATTTTAACTGAATATACTTGTACTTAATTAAATTAGGAATAGTGTGGCAAATATAGGTACATTTAAGGCAATCATTCATGATCATGTAAACTGACAGATGTCAATGTGTCATCCCCATACATTATCGCTCAATTTGACAGATGCAAAATGTCAAAATGCATAGAAACTTGTCATTTTCATCTGTCAGTTTACTTTACATGATTATGAATCAGAGTATAATTGCAATTGCCAAAAAAGTTTGCCAGAAATAAAAAGAAAAATAATTGAGAAAATATCGGCCCGGTCCCATAAGACGTCTGACACGTGCGGGAAGCCTAAAAAGGAGTTATTGCAAGTGTTTTAATGATCACTGCGACAAGGTTCCATGGTAGATCAGTATTCGATTGCTCCAACATCTCTGTCATCATCATCAGTTACCACTAGTTACTGACCTTGAATCTCTGCACGTCTTCCATTGTGGCCGTTTTGCCGTCCGACACGCAAGAGTGGAAGAAGGATGGTGCTACTGACACGCCCAGCGCTTCCGATGTCATACCTGTACCTATTAAAAACAAGAATAAAGGTAGATGAAGAACCTATACATTAATTTTGGGAATGGGGGCTATCGCGCTTGAAAAATCCGCTAGATGGCGTAAGTAAATAAGCATATATTGACCACAAACAAAACAAAGAAAAATACATATTTTATTTTATGTTATTTTTTAATTTGTAATATTTTATTGTCAAAAATATTGTTACAAAAAAAATTTTTAGAAAAGAAACAAAGACGTAAATGACAATAATACAACACCACCAAATTCCTGTTACAAAAAAGATAATGATTTGCACGATTGCGTTTGCGCCCAAGAACATTGACTCAAAGAAAATTAATTAAACGAATGATTTAGGGAGAAATCAATCGTCATTAACGAAACGTTTCTCAGAACACAATCCCGTTGTATTGCGATACTGCAATCAATTAATTGTGTGAATTAAAATTCAATAGATTCGATACCATGTCGCATAAGAACGCATAATAGTTAAACGTTATTGCGCTCTGCCACGCGAGCTGCGCACGAGTATAAAAGTAAACAGAAAAGTCAACTTACTAAAATTAGCAGTAATTTTAGTAATTTATCGAGTTTAAGTGACACGAGTGCTAATTAGCAGGACGTATGACATTAAAAAGGCATGCGGTAATGTACGGGCGTCGGAGAATATGGCCGCCTTATATGAAAGTAATGTAACAATCGCATACAACTTATTTGTACACGTAGACGCATTGTTATGGTGAACTATGGAAATGCATGACAGAAATGTACAACAATACGAATGATGCCGCTATTGACGTTGGAGCCCTAACATGGGTAGGCATTGAAATATCGCACGTTGTAACTACATTAGAAGAAATGGGAAGTAGGTGAAGTGAATCGCAAAAAAATACATGTTAATAAGGTACATGAACGAGTCGAATCAGAGGTCAGTAAATCAGTATATTTTGCACTAGTCACCCGCCCTCACTTCGTTTCGGGACATTAGTTCCACTCTGTTCTCAACAGATGGCGCTGGATGACAATGACATCGCGCAAACGTTTCGTGTTTTCGGCTTAGATACAAGAATTGTCGAAGTTTATAGATTTTACATCTTTATAATTAGTACATATATGTATCAAAATTTGTAATTAGTATTCCTACCCATTTTAGCAAATAAACTGTCATTTGTATATTATGAATGATGATGCATTTACATGTTTCATTAAAAAGGAGCAGGTTATTTTAGAATTTAAAAAAATATCCTATCAGTCACTTCAACAGATTTTAAATACATTAAAAAAACTTATATAAATACAACAGCCAAGGAGCAGCAAAAAAGGGGAAAACAAAACCTTGCACGTAATTATGTATTTAAGTGTATGTGTGTGTGTGTCAACTTCAGCCTTAGTTTGCATAATATCCCACTAAATTATTTTTACAGTATAACTGTGCTCAGGAAGGCATTAACTAGTTAACAGCTCTAACTTAAGGTTTAAAGTTAAACGTAAAATTTTAATGAACAATTCGGTGAATTTTTATTTAATGAGACATTTTGTTTATTCTAGATCTTCAATTTTGAAAGTCGATAATCTGAGTAAGACAGAAACAGTGTCGTGTACGCCTGCGGTGAGGCCGCGTGTTCGGTTGAACTCTCAACTCTCACCTAGCAGTGTCAATTGACAACATTTCATCGAAAAATTGATATGAAAATTTAAATGCCATTTATGTTTTTGGGCTTCCCGGATGTGAATTACGCTTTTTTAGATATTAATTACTCTCAAAATTACGAGATAGAAAAAAAATTACTCTGTAGGTGTTTTAGATAATATTCCTTTTACCACTATTTTTTATTTTTAAATTAATTTCTGGACGTACCAAAAAAAAAACTCATTATTGACAAAATTGACAGATGACTAATAAACAAATAAGAAGTCAGTCAAAATATTACAATAAATTGATAATTTATTCGGCATAAAAGAAACTTTAGTTACTTTAGTTTACAAGTATTAAAAAATAATGAGATCAGTCAGACCAAGACCGCAACGGGACCTATGACATTGTGCTTCGTCCCTAAATGTAAAAATAGAGCTCTTACTTCGCCAGACAAACATTTCTTTCGTGTTCCTGATCGGAATAAAGCAAGTTGGTGCATTGCTGTTGGTAGAGCAAACGTAACAAAAGGAACACTATATGTGTGTGAGGATCACGTAACATATGATGTAGTTAATAAGTTGTGGTCTAATAAATTTACAAACTCCAATAGTACAAAATTATTAAACACAATCAATAAAACAATATTTAAGTACAAGTTTAGTTTTATTTACTTAGCCATTTGTAAAAATTTCTTAAAAATAAATTGTTCGCATCCTCGTCGATTACAGCCAACACGATGTATGGCTGCGTACGCACTTTGTGTTCCGGTAATACCGGGCACTTCACGGTGCAAATAGCTCCTGCTCTTTTCATCTGTACAAACCCCACTGCAGATTCTACATAGTCATCCCTGGACGACATGAGCATTTTCGCACCACGAATTTCAGCGACATTATAGTTCTCATCTTCACGAATGAGTTCTAATAACATTATTAAATCTACCTTGGGTAGATTACGGCTGTCTGCCATAACAAAACCTTCGTCTACTTTCATAATTATTCAGTAATATCCACGAAACAAGCAAAATCAACCTATCTTCAACGAATCTCCAACAAATCTCTTCGATTTGAATTTGATTGACATTTGACAGGGACTGGACTTTTTTTAGGCCAGCAAAAGGCAAAGAAATATTACGGATAACACCTACAATGGTACTTACGTCGTTTTAGAATGAGCCAGTTTTAAAATAATAATTTATCATATTAAACATTAAAATTAAAAAAAATAAAAAAACACGTATACAATATTTTTAACTCTAGTTTACAGTCCAATTATCAAAATGAAGAAAATTTACCTACTTAATGTTGTCAATTGATGCGAATGAGGTCATCCTGCGTGTCTACAAACACCTAGTTTCTAACGCAAAAACGACGAGGTATTGTAAGTCTGACCGAAACCTCAAATACGTTTTTTTTATTAGGTACACTTTGGACCTAAAGTTAGGCCAACGCTTGACGCCAATCAAACCTGATGGAATGTGACGATGAGATCTAGGATGACACGCGTTTGCCTAGAAGATGCCTCTTCACAAGAGACTTAAAGATGTCCTGACCTTTAGCGCTTTTTGAAAGATCTGGCATGCGTATGACTATTAAAACTAACTGCATTTCATTGACCATTGTGCTAGTCAATATTTAAACAAACTATTGCAGCTCATTCACATTTTAAGGTCAAACATTTGTTTCGATTTTTCACAAATTGACACAAAACGCATAATAAAAATTAATATTGACCTTTTCATTTTCAAGTTCACACGAAAAAATAATCATTCTCTCACTTAGGTAATTAAATATAATTATCTTAATTATTCTATGCTTTTAATAAAATGTCAACTTTTAATATAAGTGTGCTGCTAAAAAATGTCCCTGATATTTGCAGAGGTTGACAGATAAATAAAGTTTAATAAGCCAAGCCAATCCGCCGACGCCAATTGGTGTGTATGGCCTCAGTATAGAAAGTATAACAGTAAAGTAACTTACACTTGGCACTATGTACTGGTTAGGGAATACTTACGAGATTTTAGGTACAAGACATAATAACAATCCCCGCAGGATAAGTCTAGCGGGCATCGTAAGTATAGTGATGTTTTTTCACGTTATACTAAAATCGATTTCTACGCACTCAAAGTCACCGATAGACATTCATGCCAGAACTAGTATCTGTTGATTTAAAAGTATATTTTAGTGAAAAGATTTAATATTTGACACCATCTTCAGTTGTGAAAAAAAAATGAAACCGTTTTTCTACCAGGCACTTAATACCAATCGGTACAAAACATGGGGCCAGCTAAGGAAAACGACCATGAAGCATGATTTGACATTAATTTTGCATGGTTCTACGGTAATACACCGGAAATCATGATTCTGTTTATTCAACAGCCGTAGATTTAGCTACATGCTGTTGCGTTAAGTCATCGTCATCTATGAACACTGAACAACTCGTCTCAGCCATAACTAAATCAGAGTTCGCATCATTCACATCAAAAAGACGTAGAGAGAGATACGATACGATATAATGCATATCTGTAAAATTCTGCAATCTCTTCGATTGCAGCTCGATCCATTCTTCTGTGTATAAATATTTGCTAAAAGTGTCCAGACCAATTGATCGATCATCAATGTTACCGGTCAATGGTAGAATGAAAAAATATAAAGATAATTTCTACTAGAAAGACGATATGTCTTTCTAGTAGTCGATAATCATCAATCGATGGTAAGTAAAGTGGATTGATCGATATATTCTACCAGACGATCGGTATCCGTAGATCATTTATAGCTACCAGAACTATCGATTAACGTCTACTAATGGAATCAATGGATTAGTTAGTCGTACGGTATCCGTCGATCAATTAAAGCTACCGAACCTTTTGAACAAATTCGATCGATGTTGATCGATGCCCTCAATCGATCGATAAAACCCTAGCAACCCTAAGTGCAATATTTCAGAACAAGGCTCGGTTATATCCAAATTCAAGGTCATCGATACAGATGCGTCACTGCAACCGATCCGATTGTGGTGCAGCATTATCCAACCGAAAGTAATTACGTTTATTATGGCAATTACATCGCGCGTGGGCCGCGACGCTCGCGTGCGTGATGCAACCAGCTTTACATTCTGCGATTATTTCATCTTTGTTGAGTTCTCTGTGGCCCAATTTGGTGCACTCATGACTTGATCGTTGAGATCACTCGATAAGGTCTGTCAGATGACACGAAACTAAGTCGAGCATTTTGAAGCACGCGAATAGAGTTGGACATCCATAGATATAATATAATCTCTATTTACTTATATAATTCCATACTGAAAACGTTTGAAAAAGTGATTCCAACAGTGCTGTCATTAGTAGTTTTACAACTTTTTTTCTTGAGTTTCGAAATTTGCCCGTCGAAGGTAGGATAACATGATTTTCGATCTATACTAATATAATAAAGCTGAAGAGTTTGTTTGTTTGTTTGTTTGTTTGTTTGAACGCGCTAATCTCCGAAACTACTGGTGCGATTTGAATAATTCTTTTTTTGTTGGATAGTCCATTTATCGAGGAAGGCTATAGGCTATCAACATAATAATATTAAGGGGGTTGTAAGGGGTTAAAAGGGGGGTAAAAAAGTTACTTTTCCACGCGGACGAAGTCGCGGGCGGCCGCTAGTTTAAAATAAAATAAACACTTTTACAAAGTAATCATTCATTTATATTAAAAAGTATTGTATTGATCGTCATTTTTACGTCTGTAAAAATCTTGCAAAAAATAATTGAAAATCAGAAACATCCACTTTCATTGATTTTTTAAATATGCTAAATGTAGTGTGAAGATTGAAGCAGGTAATTATACACAATTTTAAGAAATTTTGATTACTTTAACAGCAAGTTGTGAAACAGACGCTAAGTATAATAATATGCTAATCTCACCTATTTAATTTAGATAACAAAAGAAGTATTTATTTCGACCCTAATCCATAGTAATTGGTTTTAGATTCCGAAAATGCTAATAGGCTCTTATGCAGCCTTCAATGGTGGCGACACTTTTAATGCGTTCACGCTGGTTTCTTTGATCGAAGTAGACATCCCTAAGTAGCTATACCATCTCAGGCCCTTGACAAATTGTTCACATGCGCCCTTCCGGGTTAGCTACAAAATCTTTTTCAAAGGTTATATTATGTCTAAGCTCGCGGCCAGTAGGGCCGTGGCATTTTGCCAGCCCTGCTACCCTATAGTTGCGCCCCTGGTCATCCTAATACTTTTTCAAAGTTTCGCTAAGTTTCCATGTATCCCTTCCTTAAAAGGATTTCCCACTTTGACCTTTTACTTCTCATCGAATGACCACTAGAACTAAGTTATAAAATTCGTATTTCGATTGCAGCTCGATACGATAAGGCGCTTCGAGAAAAAGTAGGTACTTTTTGCGCTTTAACTTCGATTGGCTAAAGGGTTCAACTGACCTGCTTTGTCAGCATTGGAGGCCATCACCCGGAACGTGCCAAACAGAAGCACCAGCAGCCTCTGCGTACAAACTGGCAGTGAAAGAAGTAATCTGCGAACAAAATATATCCATCAGGAACAATACACCGTTAAATGTTATGCGAATAAATTTTTTTTTTTTTTTATTAGACTATAGGCCAACGCTTGACCACAATCGCACCTGATGGAAAGCGAAATTATAATATATTATAATTAAAAACTTTTCCAGGACCAAATAACAAGTTTTTTTTTTTCAATGGACTGAAGGATTACAACTGTAAGGACAAAAATAAAAAACTAATGAAGTTTTTCAACCTTACATGCTCAGTTTTTCGAAAATACTGTATACCTATACAAAATTTAACAATAACATCGGAAAATTTATACATATACACAATATTATAATGTTAAATTACAAAAAATATCGCATAACAGCAGCATACTGTCTTTAAAGAGCTAATTAATCAAAACAACCACCATTGTTGTAATTTCGAACATATTAACAGGAATTTTATCAATGGCCCCATTATGGTCGGGAAAACAGGAAAATGCATCACAAAACAGTCATCGCATATTTCAAACGAAAACAAAGTTTTATCGCGAATAAAAAGTTTAATTAATATTTAGTGGTAAAGCCACGGCCTCTTTGTTGCAAATTAAAATGTAATCTTATCGAAAGCTGGCTTCGAGTCGAAACGATTACAAATAAATAATCACATATGAAAATGAAATCAAAAACAATGAAAAAATGAAAAACAATGAACAAAAATGAAAAACAATTAAACTAATTCGTTTTTTTAGTTATTGGAAATAGGAAATGTGGAGCCCTAAATGTTTTAAAAATAAGATAATTTCTTCCATTATGATCACTTCGTAGAAGATCTAGAATCGCTCAGTAGAAAACCTCACGCCTCGAAAAACGCTAAGTCCGTTTTTCGTGTGTTGCAAATTAAGATAGGTACATTTTAATGTCCGTGAGCCAGGCTTTAGCATGAATAGGCCGGCTCGACTCAAGAAGATACCACGGCCTCGGACAATCAGGGGGAAAGCGCATTTGTGACTCCACTGGTATTGCGGGTGTCTATGGGCGGCGGCAATCGCTTACCAATCTTACCATCTTGTGAACCATTTGCTCGTCTGCCACCTATTACATAAAAAAAGAGTGCCGCGAACGGCCATCGCTCTTGCCGCTCAACGTGTATGAGCGGGTCGGGTGCTGACCGCTGATTTGAACCGACACTCCTCAAAACTGACCCATTTTTGTCTACTTGTTAAAAAATGTTAGTTCGTTGTATAGCTGGATCAAATTAAATTGTTCAATTCTACTTTTCGATCTCAAACTCCGCAACATTCGTTCATTCATTCGAAGTTCGGAGAACGCAAACGATAGGCATGAGAACGATACGGGAGATTAACATCAATGGAATGAACGACAGATGTCGGCATACGGGTAATGGATTGCGGCATCGCATCAGTTCGTAGTCCATTAAATTCATTGCCAGTGTACGAGAATCTGAATGAAAAGTTATGTTCATTCATTATTGAATTATCATACATAAACGTACGTAACTGTAAGATTTATTACTTTTTTTATAGGCAGACGGGAAGACGGATTCCCTGATGGCGAGTGATTACCGCCGCCTTTAAGAAACACAAGTAATGTCACATTTAAGTAGCCAACCTTTTAACCTCCGATTGGGCCTCCGGTACTCCGGTGAGGCCCAATTGGAGGGAAAGGGGGTAAAATATTGGCAGCGTACTCTACTGGTGTTGCAGTTGCCTATTGCCATTCGATTAGATACCCTATTATTAAAAATTTCAATTAAAATACTAAAATAGTATGTAATTGGGTCACGATTCAATTTGGTCAACTGTACGTACACACATCAAACTATACAAAACTGTCAAATTTCTTCAATAGACCCTCATCTTACTGTCATACACATTAGGTTGAATATCAATTGAGGAAATTTTTCAGCTTGTGCTAAGCAGCATTATTTCCAACTTTTTCCGGGAGCCAAATAACTATAGGGCGACTTTATGAGCTCTGTACATTCAATTTTAAGTTATCAATGATAAATGATAGATAAATAAACTGCCACCGCCAATAAACACCCGTAATGCCAGCGGAGTCACAAGTCCGCTACCAACTTTTAACCCCTATTCCCCTCGAATAATTTCTTGTTTAGTACATCTACGCTGTTACAACTAAGTTGTTGCAAGTACTCATCCCGAATGGCCGTGTAGCTGATAACTAGCTATTGTTTACTGTAATACGATATCGTATTGGACTTTCACAATAAGCCGGGCCAGGAACAATGGTTGTTTAAACTCAGGCCCTGAATTTCGATGCGGGAAATTGATGCACAGCGAACTTAGCACTTCACTACATTTTGACTTAGCTCGCGGCATCTGCCGCATTGTGACATCGATTTGTTGCAAAGTGTGCTTTGTTGCATTTATTTTAAGTACAAGTATTGGAAATTGGGGGTACTCAGCCTTAGGGGTGCGGGGCGGTGCAACTGGTAATCAGTCACAGATAAATCTAGAATGAAAACTTTTTGTGATAGACTTGAGTCATTGTAACGAGCCCGATAGTAGCTCAGTGGATAAGAACACGCATTGCATACGAGAAGTTGTGGTTCAAATCCGAGTATTTCTACCATTAGCGCGACCCCGGTGGGAGAATAAAAATCCGCATGTACCGGATAGTTTCTGAAAAGTCTAAAAATATACCCAGTTAAAGGGTTGCGAAGGTCAGACGGCAGTCGCTTCATTGTTATTACCAGATTCCTTAAATCCTGAATCATGTCCTAAGTGTACCCCGGACTCCAAAGCGACAGCTTTGAACGCAAACGAAAATTACATGCTAAGATGAGAGAGAGACTTAGGTTATCGATGATCAATTTATAGTATAGTAGGGTGATCTCAATAAAGTCTAGTCTATTCGACTTTCTTTTTTATCATCCCCACACCACTCTATTCTGATTTGCCTCAAACGGACTTTTAGAAATTCTTATGAATTTTCAGGTTTCAGAACAGGGAGAAATTCTGTCAGTAAAACAATTCCGTCTTGGTTTCGAAAAAGACTCGTCATACCTTGCAGGTTAAAATGTCAGTACGGAAATATTTATGCTCTTAAAACCAGATACACAACAGATTAAGTAATAAAAACATGCTTAAAAATACATAAGTCACGGCCAACTTCGCCGTGCTAAATTAGTCGTGCAGATTCGATCCGCGGTGCAGCCGACCACAGAGGGTCAACGTCACTTGAATAAATACTGATTCGTATTGGGATTAAAGCATTCGATGTCCTTTTGTCACGGCCTGAGCCCGGCCACGGACAATAGCGTGCATCCGCAAACGGGACCGATTCAATTATGTGAATGGGGTGCTACAATGGTTCTACATGTGGTCTTTATAACACTTTCTCATTGACGCACGACATTTTAACAGCCATTGACAGGTTAAGTGGCATTATTTGGTGAACTTGAGTTATATAAAACTTTAAACAGACGTATTAATAGGAAAAGGATCATTGAGAGAGATTTGACAATATTTGAATTAATATTTGTTAAATTTAACACAATACAAAGTTTATAGTATCCATTATAAATATTAGTTAGTTGCATTATGTAGCCAAGGAGCATTTCCCAATATGATTACAGCCAGGCGAATTCTCGTGCTTGTCATATTTTTCGAAAAAAAGAAGATATACATAGCTTTAGAAAGAAACATAGCTTTAGAGAATTGGGGTCCAAGCGTACAAGAGAAACAATGGATAACCAAACACAGTGGTGTGATGAAGAAGAGACTATACTGTTTGACTGACTATACACAAAACAATATAGTTTTTATAGTAACCAAATTGTTTTACTAACCTCCGTATTTCATCAACTTGTCTTTCTTCTGGCAGCTCCACAGCTGAGAACAGGTGCATTTCGCCATCACGCCCAAACACTCCACCGGGAATTTTCCTTAAAAAGATTAACAATGTTGGAGCAAAACACAACAGAAAACTAAGTTCTAAGACAAAATTAGATTTTATTTCAAGCCTGCACACTACACACGTAGGTTTGTAATTTGCCTTATTGGCAAACTTAATGGTTCAAAGGAAATGAGGCATAAATACAATACAGTACTTATTGATAAATAACATCTGATTTTGAAATTTATCGTCACTTTTTCCTTCTTTTATACAAAGATAAGCATGTGCTACATTTGTTAAGTATGCTTTGTTTCCCTTAAAGTTTATTTAGATATCAATCTCACTAACAAACAACTTTAAATTATGGAAAAATTAAACATTAATAGTTAAATATATGCACCAAACAACTCACACCAATCACCTAAACTCAAGGTCATTTAGACCCTTGATCATATAAACCCTAGATACAGTGTGAATTACATTTTGTTTTCAATCTCGATGGCATATTCGAAATTCAAAATATCTATATCTAGAAAACTACTAATGACAGTGTTGTTGGGATCAACATTGGGTATGTGCAAAATGGCAATAAAAGATTTAGCATTCATAAGCACAAGAGATCAAATAAGAATAAGTGTGGAAACAGGAGTCCACCATACAATTCATAATAATAATGAAAGCCTTTTATTCAATGATAAGAGTTAGTGTAGGCAGGTAGATAAATCTTTTGCATTATTTTTATTAAAGTTGGTATGTCTCTTAAGACTGCACCTATCAGCACAGGCCTCCATCAACAATTTCCAATGCAATGCCTTCTTATGGGCCCAAATTAAGTTCTGCTGTGCATATTGTAATTTGTCATTTTCACAATTCAACAACAAATGTTGTTGAAATCTAGGATTTAAGTTGAACAATCATTATTTTAGGTAAAAGATAAGATTCAAATGATTCATTTGAGTGGAAACAGATTAGCTACATAATTTCTGGCAATAATGACATCCTATAGTAAGTTTTAGTATGGTATATACAGTTACTTTGTAATTTTCTACTGAAAGGTTGTTGAACCTGTAAATCATCAATTGGTAAATAGATAACACTTTTATCACACTCCAAAAAAGTGTTACAAATGAATGATTCAGATGTATTTGCTCTATCATAAATTGCACACAAAAAAATCTCTAAATAGAATATTAACTTTGCTTTACATTTAAATTATGTCATGAAAATACTTGGAGGATTACTCCTATGTTAATAGAAACAGAAAAGGAAACACAAACATTATTTATTAGTATAATACACACCGCACAATCCTCCTCAAATGGATCATAATAGGTAGTGATTTTGTTAAGCTAAATTATTTAAGAGCCTAAAAATAATTGTTCAAGCAAAGATTAATTTTCATTAAAAGATAACATTAATTAGGTAATACTCACCTAAGAAACTTTTTGAGCACACTAGCAATAGTATACACCGAATAATTATCCACATTAACTAGTCTTCCCGTCTGCAGAAAATGTATCAGCTTCTTCATAGCTCCTTGATGGCCTGGCGCCCTAAACACATCCCGGCGGAGCGGCGCCTCCTTGTTCAACTTCAAGATCAGCACCTGAACATCAACACTTATAGATAACCACTCACTAAAACAACTTATCATAACTATCACTCAGATACTAACAAGTAATGGCCCAGGTATATCATCCTTACAAACTTCGTGTAAAGGTACACCAAACTTCACTTTTTCAAGTCTTCGCGGATACGGCAAAGAATTGGGATGCCCGCAAGACGTGACCACATTGCTCAATGTAGCAGCTCGCCTGTGCATCCTTCTTGCCCAGTTGCTCATTTTCCCAGGGAGGTTTATGCTCGAATGACACTATACAAGCATAACCTAATTATGTTTCTAAGGCAAAAGTAGAAAAAACCATTTTGTTGTACGTTCGTATCGTTATCCCACTAATAAATTCACAGATTTTTATACATTATTCCATAAATGATACAATAAAAATGTTTTTATGAAAATAAATCTCGTATCACTTTCTGGGTGCTGTCGCGGCGACCACAGACAACAACACTGCGTTTTGCGGGTGTCGGATTGTTAAGTATTTGCGTTTTGTTTTTCTACAAGATTTAAATTTTCACTTTGCTATTACAAAAAAGCAGAGGATCCCAATCTTTTTATATTTATTATAACCACGCACGTTTTCAAGTTTGAAGCTATAATAGGTTACATCTTATTAATTTTTCAAGCTAAGCAGCACTCTAAAATAATTAATCATTAAGTTGGCCAAAGAGAGAGGATGATGGGCAAAAAGTTCTATCAAAGCCAGGTCCAGTCTGCAAAGTTGCTAAACTGCAAAGTTATATGCAGTGCAGTGCATATTCCTCGTCGGATCGTCACTCCCAAGAAGGACTTTGAGTTTTACTCACTCCTCTCTATTCAAGAACAAGTTCTCGAACTCCAACAACTCAAAAAAAAACTAACTTTGTTGTGTAATCAGCTGTTAGAATTTGTGAGGAAATGCTGGAAAACACATAGTCAACTGTTGGCACCGTCCACGTGGGTAGTCATAAATTATCTTCATTTTAAGCAGCATCATGACACGTTACGACTATCAGGCAAATCTTATTAACTCAGCATCTCATTCGGATCTATTGAATCTATCGTTATGACATTGAAATTTTTAAGAAACGAGACAACATGACTAACTACGTGCCAAGTTCGTCGATGCATCTGTCTGTACTCCTAATTGAAAGGCTAGTGAATAAGGTGAGTCGCAAGCTCGTTTGCCACTCTTTCAGATAAAAAAAGCTATATCTGTGTCATTCATCATTTTTTTTACCATTTTTATTTATACCATTTACCAAGCGATGCATACTCCTTTAGCCGCCAATGAGTCCCCTCTTTCCCCTGAATTTATTACATTTCATGACTTTAGATGCTTATCTGTGCAGTGAACGAAACGCAGAGTATTGAGCGAATGTTTTTTTTTTCAAACTGACGTCTTTCAAGTTGCGACGATCAAAAACAAAAATTATTGCTAAACAAGTTGTTTTCTTCGCACATGGTCAAAATTGGTAATCTATATTTCGCAATTCGTATATTGAAGAAAGGAATAGGATTCCTGGAATAAGAAAATACGAAACTGTACATTTTGTTACCAAACATCGAGTGATGAATTTCGAAGACGAATGGCTAGAGAACGAGCCGGTATCTATGCCGGCTCCGCAAATGTCTTACAATACCCGCGAATATCGGCCAAGTCGCGGACGCGGCTACGGCTCAGGACGAGGTGGTGATGGTAACTGGCGGGGACGCAGCAATGACGGCAATTGGCGCGACAGAGGCAACGCGGGTCCCAGTAATCGACGCTACAACGATCGCAACGAGGGCAACCAAAAAAATATTTCTGTACCCTCTCATAAAGTCGGCCGTATAATTGGCAGGGGTGGCACTAAGATCCGTGAACTGGAATCTGAAACGCAGGCCAAAATTAAAATCGGCGAATCTGATGGAAATACCACAGATGTTACTCTGTTTGGCTCAGATGAGGCAATAACCAAAGTCGAAGGCATGATAAACGAACTTCTCGAAGATTACAAGCCTCCTGCACCCAGTCACAATGACAGTGCAAGCAGTACTGGTTCTAAAGAATTTGTGAAGAAGAATGAAGCTGGAGTTGAAGTTATTGATTGGGACAAACTCAATTCCTTCTATGATGAACAACAGCAAGCCAGGTTCGAGAACTTACCTCCCATTGTCAAAGACTTCTATAAGGAGGACCCAGCAGTTGCAGCCATGTCTGCGGCTGAAGTGACACGTTGGCGGCTTGCAAATAATGATATACAAATTAAGAGAACCTTTGATGATAAACCAGGGCTCAGACCAATTCCAAATCCTGTTACCACATTTGAGCAAGCATTCCAACACTATCCTGATATTTTGAAAGAAATATACAAGCAAGATTTCAAGCACCCTTCCCCCATTCAAAGTCAGGCTTGGCCAGTACTTCTAAGAGGTGAAGATATGATTGGCATTGCGCAAACTGGTACAGGTAAGACGCTGGCCTTCTTACTTCCAGCTTTAATACACATTGACGGACAGACTGTTCCTAGGGAAAAAAGAGAGGGACCAACTGTGCTGATCATGGCTCCCACAAGGGAACTTGCTCTACAAATTGACAAAGAAGTCTCCAAATACCAGTACAAAGGCATCAAGTCTGTCTGCTTGTATGGAGGTGGTGACCGTAAGGAACAGATCAAAGTTGTTTCCAAGGGAGTTGACATAGTTATAGCAACTCCAGGGCGGCTCAATGATTTGGTCCTGGCTCGACATTTGAACATCATAAATTTTTCATATATTGTCCTAGATGAGGCTGATAGGATGCTGGATATGGGCTTTGAGCCTCAGATCAGAAAATCCTTATTTGATGTTCGTCCTGACAGACAAACTGTTATGACATCAGCTACATGGCCATCGGGGGTTAGACGCCTTGCAGAATCTTATATGAAGGATCCCATCCAAATAAATGTTGGTTCCTTGGATCTAGCTGCAGTACACACTGTCACACAAAAGCTTCAGTTTGTAGATGAAGATGACAAAGAGCAGGTACTGCTGGAGTTCTTAATGAACATGGACAAAAATGATAAAGTAATAATATTCTGTGGTAAAAAAGCGACAGCTACACACATTACCACTGAACTAGCTCTTAAAGGCATAGAATGTCAGTCTCTACATGGTGACAGGGACCAGAGTGACCGTGAAGCTGCTTTGGAGGAAATGGTGGATGGTACTGTCAACATATTAGTGGCTACTGATGTTGCATCCAGAGGTATAGACATCAAAGATCTCACTCATGTTGTAAACTTGGACTTTCCGCGTCACATTGAGGAGTATGTGCATAGAGTTGGCAGAACTGGCAGGGCAGGAAAGACTGGGATAGCCCTTTCATTTATCACTAGGAGTGATTGGGCTCATGCTCGCGAACTTATTAAGATCCTAGAAGAGGCTAACCAAGAAGTACCAGATGAGTTGGAGCAAATGGCCCAAAGGTTTGAGGCCATGAAGATAAGACGAGACCAAGAGGGGGGAGGTCGCGGTGGAGGGCGAGGCCGGGGGCGCGGCAGGCGTGACAGGTGGTAGATGTCTAAATACATTAAATGTATACCCTTTTATAATCTCTTTTTGTATTACATGATACCTAAGGCTAAGTTTTTTTGTTATATAAACATCTGAGATGGTATAAAAAATGGTTGAACCAATTTGATTAGCACAGTTAAGTTATTGTGGTGGTGATTTTTTTAGTAGTTCATACCATAATGCTGTGATATAATTTTGACCTTTAGTATTTTAGTCTAGTGACTAAGAAAAATATAGCTGTCTATAGTTTTTGATGTTTGATTCTCGAAAAATAGCTATGCTATAATATTTACTGTACTTGAGTAAGATAACTATTCCATGTTCTAAGTTTAATGATTATGTAACTTGTTACATTACTTATTATTATAAAGGTTTGTAACATTAAAATAAAAATACTTTTACGTAATATGCATGTATTGTGTTTACAATTTTTTCAACCACACAACAGGTAAAGCGTAATTAGGAAACAATCCAAATAATTTATAATGTATTGCATAACAATTATTGGCGAGATTAAAAATTTAGTAACTCTTAACTACATTGATTTAAAGACAATCTTATAATCTACTTAGGGGTGCTTTTCTACAAATTTTGTGCAATAACATCATTGCTCCTTTTTACATCTTTTCTGGTATTATTTCCACCTATTGTATTGTCAAAAAAAAACAATTATTATGGTTGTTAGAATACTGACTTTGTCTGTCTTAGATCTCCCTGTCTTGTTATAGGTATATTATAATCTTACGATACATAAAAATAAAACTGAAACAACAATGGAAAATAAATAATACCAATATAATCACTAAAAGACTAAACAGAGTAGACATACAATCTTGTATAACATGTTATGTGACCAATATACGCGAGTCTAGACGATTTCTAGTCGTTTCATTTCTTTGAAGAGTTCCACGCCCATTTTGGCTGGCGAGCGTGTGACTATTACGTTTGCTTTTTCTAAAGCCTTGATTTTGTCCATGGCGCCACCCTTGCCGCCAGAGATGATGGCGCCGGCGTGGCCCATCCGCCTGCCGGGAGGCGCGGTCAGCCCAGCGATGAACGACACCACAGGCTTAGCTTTCTGGCCCTGAAATTATACACAAAACCAGTCAGATCTCACGAACTAAAAAAAAAGACAAAATATGTAATGTTTTGTTACATGAAATAGAAATGAATATTCAAATTAAAAAAGTAATAGGTACATTCTGAGGATAGGTGTTTACAGATGAAATCTGTAATGCAAATAGATCAACAGATAATGACGAAATGCAAAATAAATTACTAAAAGTTGAATTTACGTCGAGAATGCAATTTACAATCATGATATACAACCAAGATGCATACATAATAAATACAGGTAGATATTTCATTAATAGATAGTTGTGGTGCAGGCGATCATACAGTTTTCATGGTATCTAAATAGAAATGGCATATCATCTAGAATGAGATAGTAAATAACTCAAAAGTAAACCTCGGAATAGCTTCTCAATCTTTACCTTGCTCTGTACGGAAAAAAAAACAAAAATTAAAAATATGTCCAACTAAGTAAATATGTCTCCTAAGGGACATGTTACATTGCGACTTTTTGCAGCGATACAAACGCTTACGATTTTAGTAAGCGGGCAGACGTCAGTTACAACTGTAGGTATTGATGCTGCTTCGTATCAGAATCACATTTATATCGCTGAAAAATGTCCCCAACGAACACGAAAGTTTATGTTATTCTAAATTACTTACAGTGTTGTGTTGAATCAGGTACTCTGAGGCTAGTTCCTCGGCGTTGCCACCGATCTCACCGATGAGGATGATTCCCTTCGTGTTAGGGTCGTTGAGGAATACCTCCAGGCAGTCAATGAAGTCGGTTCCGTTGAAGGGATCACCACCGATACCGACACACAGAGTTTGGCCCAGGCCAGTCTGCGAAAAGATAAAATATAATTTATACCTTATTATTATGTTTTAAGAGTGATGGTAACTCAGTGGATAACGAAAGTGACCCTTACGAGCAGGAGATCTTTGATCCATAATATACGTTTGCGCACCTACAGACTTTTTGAAGTCAATGTGTGAGCGTAGGTAAGTTTATATCTCGGCGATGAGAGATAACATCCTAAGTGTGGAAACCGGCACGTTTCGGATAGTCCCTCAAACTGTGGTGAATGATGAAAAATTATCTGACCGTGAAATACGTTCGTCTAGTATGCGGCCTATCGAAGGGTTGCAGAAGTCAGATAGCAGTCACTTCATTGTAATTTAGGTACCAGTTTAACTTAATCCTGGATTACGGCTTCTGTGTAGTGTGTACCCCCGGGCATTGTAGCTACGGGTTCGAAGGCAACCGGGTTGAAGACGGGACTTTAAACTTGTGGACAAGTCGTAGCCACAAATATGTCATGCTACCTATCTATACTATTTATACCTAAAGAGATAACATCTATGGACAACGACAAGGCTTATAGATAAACCGAAAACACGAAACGCTTGCACGATGTAATTGGACACAGCGCCATCTATTGGTTCATTTCTGAATTACGGTCCCGAAACGAAGTGAGGGCGGGCCCCTATTATTATTAAAGTTATTTTAATGGATAGCGGCCGAATGTGTAGACGGATCACCAGAAGGTTAACGAGTGCCGCAAACCAACCTCAGATCGCAAGCGGCCTTATAAAAAAGGAATCACGCCTCTTCTTTATGGTAGCGAAAATATGAGTTTGTCTTAGAACACCTTGTCTTTCTTGTGAGTAAATAAATTCAGTAACTACTATTGCAATTCGTGCCGTGTACCTAGTTATTACCTATCGAAACAGCTAGTTTCAATTAGGTATAACTAGCTCATATACGTCGACCTTCCTTTGTCTAAACGAACCGATTCGTAAATGATTAAAACTAGACTTAACTAGTTTCAATTAAAACGTGGTCTATCAATGCAATAGGTAAACAACTACGTTAGTAGTATTGGCGATTCCAAAATACCACAAAAAAAAACAACCATCAAATTAGTATAAACAGATAGCCCACTCCAAAAAACCGTCTATAGAAAATAAAGACTCAGGCTACCATAACATAAAGTTGAAATTCCGACCGCCCAGCGTTCAACACCTACAATAGAATTATTCATACCTAGAAGTGCGTTCTCTTTCTATCGCAAACAACTGTCGCGCATGCTTTGCCGCTCGCTCGTGATTTCCTACTGATTAGCCCCTCCAGAGGGGCCGCCGTATGTACTTGCAAGTTTGATACCTACGCGGAGTGGGACAGGCCTGATTTAAGTACAAAGAATCCACCCAGTTAGCATAACGTGAGATCCACTGTTCACTCTAGAGCATGGGGCCAGAAGAAGTCGAAGAAAGAGGGTGGCATCAATACCCCTGGTGTTTGCACTTTATGTTCAAGGGGCGGCAAAATCTAGGTTTAAACCAGGAGGGGACGAGGGACAAAATACTCTTCCGCCCTGGGCGGCCGATACCCACACTACTTTACTGTCCTCATCCCTCCACACGCGCCGTGCGTTTCTTTTGTCTGCATCCGACAGCTATAGTCACGTTAGTTACAGTTACGGGGCGGTTTCGTAATAGACCCTCTGATACGTTCCCGCGTGAGTTATCAGAACAGAAGACTTTAGACCCGCATGTTTCAAAAGTTAGGATTAACAGGAATCTTTTATCTGACTGCGCTTGCCTTATCGTCCGACTTATCTTGACCTTTGTCTTTAGATTGTAGCCGAAAATTATCTCACTATTAAACATGTATAGTAGGTAACAAATGTGTTTAAAACAATATCGTCTAGCTGTGATAAATGTATAATAGACTTTAAATAATTCAATAGTAAATCGCCTTTTCCCATGACCGCTCGATCATCTCAGCACGTCTTCTCGATTGCGTCAAAAGCTGTCGCTTCGTGCTTCGGAGCCCTATTACGCATTTCCGCGTTCTAATAGAAGTAGAACCACCACGATTTTACTAATAACGGTGGGCCATATACATAATTAAATAGTTATTTCAGTTGCTACCATGACGTAACTTCACCTTACAATAAGATATCTTAGTTAAGGATTTTTGTTTTTATTATACTTCTGATAACATAACAAAACTCACAAATTGATAAGTGAGAGACTTTGAGTGTACAAGTGCAAACAATCAGAATAATAACTTCTGAAATAATATGATCTACTACAATACAAAATCAACTATCATTTAGTAAATGAGTTATAGTCATATCGTAATTCAGAACTTTTTGAATTTGATGGATTAATTGTTCAGTCACTCTGATTTTTATTATTTGATGAAAGTTTTGGCTACTCATGGTAAACAGTTTTACAAGTCAAATAATATTTTGAGGCTCACGAATAGTGTGTATGAAAAGTGGAGTAAAAGGAGCTCATTACTTTCGTCATTGCTGTTCAGAATCGTTTATGAACACTTACTTCTGTAGTCTGATGGCAAGCCTCGTAAGTGAGGGTTCCAGATCGGGAGACTACACCAATGCAGCCTTTCTTGTGGACAGCAGCCGGCATGATACCAATCTTGCACTTCTCAGGTGCGATGATGCCAGGGCAGTTGGGGCCCACCAATCGGGATTTGTTTTGCCTCAGCAGGGCATGTTTCACACGGACCATGTCCTGAAAGGATCCATACAAATAAATAAGTTTAATTCACATAAAAACAAAAGCAATCAATATTAAAAATTAATAAAGAATGACACATTGAATTTCAATTTAAATGAATTTTACCTATTAGGACGTCTAGTAAATACAAGATAGAATTTTTATAAAGAGGAATATGTATGTATTATGTAGTAAAAATACTATAAAAACACAAAATTAAAGAATGGAGACATAATATATCATTGTACAATAATATGTATTTATTTTTGATAAAGTATACAGTTGTATATCGCCATACAGGGTTATTTGGTAAAATTAACAACTATGTACTGATTGAAGAAGTGCCTACACTGTGTTTCATTAAGTGAGTTAGGGTACTGGAGACCCAATTGGGAGGAGAGAGGGTTAACGGTTGGCAGCCCATGAGTGATTCTACTTGGGTTGCAGGTGTCTATGGGTGGCTGCAATCGCTTATCATCAGGTGATAAATCTGCTCGTCTACCACCTATTATGTTCCAATGAAAGTTCATTTGCTTAATAAGTATTTATCAGATTAATTTATAATATCAAGTTCTAGGTCAAGCCTCATAAGCTTAAAAGATAAGGGATGTTTATTTACTATTGTATAAACACATTTTACTTTTAATAAGTATCAATTGACATTTAGCTAGAGGATAAGTTTTAACCTATTATAATTAAAATAATGAATAAATTATTTAAAAAACATTACATGTTGTGGGACTCCCTCAGTGATGCAGACAATAAGTGGCACTTCTGCCTCAATGGCCTCGATGATAGCTGCCGCTGCTCCTGGGGGTGGTACGTAGATGACGCTGGCATCGGCTCCAGTAGCCTGTTTCGCCTCCTTCACAGTGCCAAACACTGGCTTCCCCAAATGTTCTTGTCCGGCCTTTTTAGGGGAAACACCCCCCACAATTTTTGTTCCATAATCTAAAGCCTGCTGGCTGTGGAAAGTTCCTTGCTTTCCTGTAAAACCTTGTACAATGACTTTGGTTTCACTTGTCAATGCAAGATTTTTCCTAGTCTCTGCATAAGGTGTGCCTGATTGGAATCTGACATTGCTTAATTTTAACCCATCTGGAATAGACACAAAAACACTATTGAGATAAAGCTAAAAGCAAAAACCAAAGTCATTATTAATTATATCATGGGTATTGAAAATGTTATGAAGATAAACTTTAAACGATAAATAACTTTTAATGTTATAAACAACAATGATAACTTCAATAGCATATTGTTAAAGTGACAGTACCAAAGGTCAATATATTGCCAAGGTTTGTGGAATGTAACCTATTGTCTTATGGAGAAATACTTAAATCTTTTACATAATGTACGAACAATAAAGCGAAAACTTATCACAACTCGGAATAGAAACCTTATTTTTAGACGAAGGTCTCGGCTAAAAACCTAATGAATACGACATTGATGTCATGCATGCTCATTAATCGTAACAATTTTTAAACGTTTTATGTAAGGTATTCTACAATTTCTACATCCAGATTATCATACTAGGAAAGCATTTTAAGTCACGATTTAGGTGTCAATCGAATACAAGGTTATTAATACATTATTACATCCTAACATGACTAAAAAAAATTAGCACAGTTACCGAAGGCACGTCACCGGAAAGATTTCTTGTAAGTCGCCATATAACGCATTTGGTTTGTCATACGATTTGATGGAAAATAGAGCTAGATTTACCTTTAACCCGAGCCAAAAGTCGTACCGGGACAGCCATTGTATAACAAGGAGATATAAGGAAAGGAGTGAATTTTAAAAATTTTGTGACACTGACAGACTGCCAGCCATTACGTAATGAATTGTCAGTGGCTGACAGTGACACTGACAGTTAAGCAGCTGACAGACTGTTGTCAAAATTATATGTTCCATTGTACGTACATACATGCTACGGCGATTTTTTTATTACTTCTAAGTGAGAACCTATTCGAAGATTACTATTTAGAAGGTATATTGTGAATGCCTAATGCCTATTAAGTATTGTGATTAGAATCTACAAAAACTGGATTAATTTATGAGTGTAATTAGAATACTAATTTATATGTGGAACTGCACGAGATTTTTTCATAGTATGAATAAATATTCATTCTCTACCTATCATCCATAAAAAAAACTGACGTTGTTATGAATTCCGAATCAGCTTGTTATAAGTTTCAAAAAGTTACTCGTCGTTGTAACGTAACCTATTTATACAAAGTAATAATATTTGAATGACTAATTAGTCACATATTATTATTTTTATAATTATAAATTTTATTTCTAATTGTTTCATATTCACGTTTTTCCTGTCGTTTATAGAGATTTGCAGTTACGAATGTATAATTAAATGTTTTTAACCTATTGATTCGGAATTTAGATAAATTAGAATGACGTGTGACAGACGTGTAAAATTTTGTATTTTTTTGCTTAATTTATTTTAAATTGTAATTTGACGGTGTATTACTTGATAGGACTGTTATTATACTACGAATTAGAGTTTATGTGGCTGTGTTGTGCGTGAATGAGTAATTGCTACGTAAACAAATAAGGTGACGACACCTATCTTATTAGGTCCTCGAGTGCATAGGTAGTATTTTTTTGTTTGCCGATTGTTTTGAAAATGTGCGGCACGGACAAAAAACTTGGTGAGATCCGTGCGCTGATCCTCGTCGGTGGATATGGCACCCGTTTACGTCCGCTGACCTTGAGCAGACCGAAGCCACTGGTGGAGTTTGCCAACAAACCAATTTTGATGCATCAGATTGAGGCTTTAGTAGATGCTGGAGTTACCCAGGTACAGTATTCCTTTGTTTTTATGGTAAACTTCAGTAAATAGAACATTTAGAACATTTAAACATGAAGGTCTATTAACAACAATAATTGTTTTTTTTTTCAATGCAGGAGTTGCAACTTAATTTATACTACTTTTGTCAACTTTATCTTTAAAAACCAGATAGGTAGATACATTTTTAATCTAACATTCTTCTTAAACTTTCAAGGTTATCCTGGCAGTGTCTTACAGAGCTGAAGACATGGAAAAGGAGTTGACAGAGCAAGTATCAAAACTAGGAGTGTCTCTGACATTTTCACATGAGACTGAGCCATTGGGCACTGCAGGGCCTTTGGCATTGGCCCGGGAACTGCTCAGCACGAGTCCGGAGCCATTCTTTGTGTTGAATTCTGATGTCATTTGTGATTTTCCATTCAAAGAATTGGCGAAATACCACAGGAGTCATGGAAAGGTATGTTAGAGGCAGTTTTTGGAAAATTTCAACCCTCAATTAGTTCTAATTAGTAGAGCTTTTATCCCGCTCTCATACTACGCTTGCTTACGTCATACTTAGACAATCTCTAAGGCCACTTTTATTTCATTGAAGTACCTATTTTTATACTGCATGAAAATCTCTTACATTTTGTTGTATCCATTGCAAATATACGTTTTTTATGACACACTAACTGTACCTAATTATAAATACATAATAATAACTGTTATGTTAATAAATTAAATAACATAACATTGTATTGTATAAGACAAAAATAGTATGAAAAAGTTATACAAAAGAACCTATGCTATAATCACATTTGGAAATACCACTCAAAAATGTCAGGATATTGCTTTTGATTTATCTTCTATCTCTATCTATGTATCTTGTAAATTTTTATTTACAATCACATACTTCCTGTTACACACATATGATTATGATTATAAATTTGTAACAGGAAGTATAAAAATTGTTTATTACAAAAACCTACTTTGCCTATTAGTTTGGTATCATTTTCACTAAATTCACCAAGATTATTTTTAGGAACAAAATGGAATTTACTTATTTGTAATGGTTGATAATGATTGCAAATGGTTTCTTGCAACATAGAATATTAATTAGTTCTGTTTAATAGTTGTATTTAAACAAGTGAGCATTTATTTTTTATTATACAAGGTGTTGCCACACTAGCTGTGAAAAATGTTTACAATTATTTTCTAAAACTAATTACATTTACATACTAACAAATGTAAGGAAATTATTTAATATTTTAAGTGCTCTTAGACTGATGGAAAATATTCACAAACTGTTATGGCTTCTGCTGTGGCTTGAATTATGTATGTTTACAAACAAATAATAGCAAATGTTTTATTTTGTGGCAATTTGTTAGCTAGTAAAAAATTTTACTAACACTATCTAACATGTTGTTTCTTAACAGATGTTACTAACATCTTCAATAATTAACAGCAGTGTGGCAACACTGGACATTGGATAATAAGTAAAATTATAATATTTTCAATTTAGTTTTGCTATGAAAGCTTAGTTAACGAACCATTATTAGTTACATAATGTCATGAGTAAGAAATTAATATGGAATGCATGAGTTTCTTATCAATGAATCACTTGGTTTCACAGCATAATAATACCTCTTTATGTGCTGATAACATAAGGTTCATATTATTTATATTCTATTCAATGTGAATACCTAATCTGTTAACTATCATAATTATATGAAATTTTCTTTGCTAATAGCCATTATTAATATTCATATATTTACTCTTAACCCCTGAACACCCAAGCGACACCCGGCTGTCGCGTCGCGTTACGTGACGTCATTGAAAAATAAAACCTCAATATCTAAAATTCAGATATTGAGGTTTTATTATTGGGGGATTACCACGTCTATAATTTATTTAATTAAATAATAATTATGTACTTAATTGATTGATTGGTTGAGACGTAAGGGTCGCGGGTTCGATTCCCGCACCGACACAAATGTTTGTTGATGAAACAGATATTTGTGTTGGGTCTGGGTAGTTTGTGATACCTTCGTTGTTTCTGGTTTCATAGCACAAGGGAAAACCTTAGTTTGGGACCAGAACAATGTATGTGATGTTGTCTCAATTTATTTATTTATTTTAATTCCAGCATTATTATCAGTGCCTAGGTAAAGTAAAAAATATATAGGTATATATTACTGTTTTTTTTTGTAGGAGGGCACAATAGTCGTCACAAAAGTGGAAGAACCATCAAAATATGGTGTAGTGGTTTACAAAGAAAATGGAGCGATCGAAAGTTTTGTGGAGAAACCACAGGAGTTCATTTCAAATAAAATCAATGCTGGTAAGTTATAACTGGTATTCAATCTGACATGTTTAAAAAAAGATCACAGAGTATGTAACGTCTACATCGTTAAGGTGAATTTTGCCTTTTCAGGTATTTACATTTTAAATCCGTCAGTGCTAAGTAGAATAGAACTCCGACCGATGTCCATAGAGAAAGAAGTCTTCCCATTCATGGCAAGAGATGGGCAGCTACACGCCATGGAGTTACAAGGGTTTTGGATGGATGTGGGTCAGCCTAAAGACTTTTTAACAGGTATTTTGCAATACTCTTATCTGTTATTCATGTGTACATTGACTCTGGATATTCTAAAAGTCGAGCGCACCTCGACACCTTAGCAAAAGGATCACATAATGGTAAGGCAGCAATATCAGTAGAGTCTCAAGTTCAAGCTACCAATCTTTACCCCCTCTACCCTCACTCGGCGAAACAGCACAAACAAAACATGCCGAAGCGTGGCGCTCCCATGTTAAAATCTCTGATCCGCCATATTTGAACGTCAATTTGTTAATTACCCCATATTATGGCTCGAAACGATCATTCGCAAAGTAACATTTATGTAATTATGTATTTTGAATTACATATTACGATCATTTGTACGCAAAAGATTTCGTGTTTTGGCGCGGATCTTGATATTAGTCATGCTTTTAGTAAATTGCGTTATTTTATCGACAATGTTGATCAATTTCTACTCGGTAGGTAATCAATTTTAGTTTAGGTACTGTTAAATTTTCGCTTTTAGATGTGTGTCTATGAATTTATCTGTACAATCACACTAATTTTAACTGAAACTAACTTTCAGGTATGTGCCTATATCTGACAAGTCTGCGGCAGAAGAATTCGAACAAACTGTACGACGGCACGGGCGTGGTCGGCAACGTGCTCATCGACCCGTCGGCCACCATCGGCAAGGGCTGTCGGATAGGACCTAACGTCACTATCGGACCTGATGTCGTTGTGGAGGATGGTGAGTAGTCTACCTGTTGGCAGGTTTAGCGCAATGCTTTGTAGTTCTGTATGATGGCACGGGCGTGGTCGGCAACGTGCTCATCGACCCGTCGGCCACCATCGGCAAGGGCTGCCGAATAGGACCTAACGTCACGATCGGACCTGATGTCATTGTAGAGGATGGTAAGTAACCTTATATGACGTCCCAAAGTGCAATGCGACTGTTCCGAAGAATAAAGTACGATTTGCAATTTGTTTAATATAGGAAATCGGACTTTCTGTTCCAAAGAATAAAGTCCAATTTGCAATATGTTTAATATAGGAGATCGGACTTTGTTCTTCGGAAGAAGCGAATGGTTCGCACGCCGGTTGAAATGGTTGCTGATGAAACATATTGGATTTGTTTTAGCTAGCTGGTAGAAGAATGAATGAAGAAGCCGAAAATTATTGCATGACTTGAACTTATATTGACACTCGAATGAGTTAATGTGACAGCTTTTTTATACTAAAGCCGCCAAACGAGCAAGCGGGTCACGCGCTGGTAACCAATCACCGCCGCCTATGAACATCTGCGAGATCAGAGAAGGTCGCTTACGCGTTGCCGGTCTTTTAAGAAGTACGCTCTTCTCTTGAAGGTCCCTAAGTCATAGCGGTCAGGCACTGCCGCGACTAAACCGTCTCACTTTTGTTTTAATTTGCGGCTTATGTCGGTTTGTTTAAAAACACTTCATTTCACCCTACATAGATAGTATACATTGATTGATTACAAGAGGTATAGTCGTACATTTGAAGTTGTTTCTTATCTAGTTTGCGTAGTTACGTGAGGTACAAAATATAGGACTAATTAAATCGCTTTCGCTGGCGTTATCTTTCGTGCCCCATATGAGCTGAAGAGACTGATAAACTGGACGGATGTGTCATGCAAACAGATAATAAGAGATGATATCTATGTGATGTTTCAAGGACTGTTTTTTCAATGTATAAGTTGGTATAGTTAATTTGCTGCACTACCTCTAAAAACTCGTAAAAAGGAAATGTAACTCAAATATAGGTCAAATATTAGGTATGATTATTTTTTGTTTTCACTCTTATATGCAGTGAAGACAGAGCTTATGCCTCTTAAGCAGGTTTTCCGTAATTATTTGAAAAATTTGGTTTTGACTGGCCCGATGGCGTATTTGGTAGTGACACTGTCTCGTACGCCAAAGGTCGTGCTCGAGTGAATACAGGGTGTGTTGGGAAACCACAACTTCTACCAACCATAGAAGATATCCCACGTTACCGAATTTGTAAGAATATTTAATAAAATGGCGACGTTAGGCTAGAACGAGAAATACTGGGACGAGTGTTTTTGGGACGAATTGCTACTTAACTGATCCTACGACCTTTATCGTATGAGGTAGTGTCACTAACAAATGTGCCATCCGGCCAGTACAAATCCAAATACAAGTGCTATATGTTTCATCCCCGCAGGCGCATGCATCAAGCGCAGCACGATCCTGCGCGGCGCGATGGTGCGCTCGCACGCGTGGCTCGACGGCTGCATCGTGGGCTGGCGCTCCGTGGTCGGCCGCTGGGTGCGCATGGAGAACTGTACCGTGCTGGGTGAGTAACTTTTATTATGTCACATGACACTTTAATAAAAACTTAACCATCCGTAATTTTAGTTTTCAAAAATGGTATCGCGCATGTAACACTTCAGATGCTATTAATAATATTTGGTATCTACCCACAACATTTGAACAATGATGGAAATTTGACAGTTTAGTCTGCATAATAAAAAAATAATGCTAAAAAGGTTGGCAAAACCTGAAAACGTCACTTGAAAATGACATAAGTGACATTAACAGATTTGACAGTGACGTATCTGTCGTAGATTTTTTGGTCTTGAATTACAGTTTGGAGTATAGTTCCACACAGTACCAATAGATGGCGCTAGGAGTAGGATTACATAGCACATAGATCGATAGACATTATTTATTGCACAGAAATATAATACATGATATGAGTGACACAACAGCAATAAACAGTAACATAAGGCGGTCATATCGCTTGTAGCGATTTGTGTGTTTTGTTTTTCGATTTAGCTTTAAGCCTTGCCAGAAGTCAAACGTTCATGCGGTCAAATGACTGTGGGCAAGCCATTACAGAATCATTGCAGCCCATGGACACGCAACACCAGTGGAGTCACAAGTGGGCTGCCAAGTTAAGTTAAGGTACCTACTTACTCTGATGGTAACGCTTACTTGAAACCGGAAAAATGTAGGTAGATATTATAGATAGACAGTGGTGTAAGTAACAACTGATCCGTGGGAGAGCCACGCTTCGGCATGAAGATGTGGCTTAACACTCATACTCATAGCGTATACCTAAATGAATTTATTGATTCGGTGACGGAGTCACGTCGATGTATGAGTTGTTGTATGAATTTTTTTTATTTTTTATTTTATATTTCAGGAGAAGACGTAATCGTCAAGGATGAGCTCTACGTGAACGGTGGTCAAGTACTCCCACACAAATCCATAGCTCTCTCCGTTCCCGAGCCGCAGATCATCATGTGAACACGGACTGAAAGTGAAGTGCAGTGAAGAAGTTGTGAACAGTGACAGTCGCGTGTGAAAAATCCGCTAGAGGGCGTACTGTCAGGCTGAGATCCAAGTTCAACGATTGGTTGTTTAGGTGACATTTTGGCATCTAACATCAAAAATAACCAATCACCGTGTAGATGGACCTCAGTTCTACAGTACGCCATCTAGCGGATTTTTCACACGCAATATCCCCCATTGCTTATAAAAACACTTATAGTCCATTTCAGCTAAGAAGAGCCCTGTGACACTTCGATTTTTGACACTTTTAGAGATGCCGGGCCTAGGGCGGCCAGGTATTAAGGGCGGCTAAACGTGCCAAAATAAATCACTCATGATAACAAGATTAACAAGAAGAAACTC